>VXAV01006008.1:123699-173112 GCA_013399715.1 Alectura lathami | reverse complement strand
TTTTTTTTTTTTAACCAAACTTTTTTTTTTTTTTTTTTTTTTTACCAAATAATTCTGTGAGATGGAAACTTAATCAAAATTTCTGTTTTGTCCTTAACCCACTCAGTGAGTACAATGCATGTGAGTTGTAGCTGTCTCTCTCCCTGTAGTTAGTTCTATGTTTCATATGCCAAATTTTCAGATGGGTATTTATGCACTATTATAATAAGGTCCAAGCTAAAAACCTATGTGCACTAACGGAAATGATGACAGACAGCTGTTATGTGAGAAGACAGACCATCTGGGTGAGCCCTGATAGGTAAGGGCGGTGTGGATCTGCAGCTGTGCTAGTGTAGTTGGCATGGCCCAAAGTCCTGCAGGACTTACTTATGGAGTAAGAGGGGCGGAAGAGGGGACTTCTGGAGTGAAGAGGGAAGATTTAGGCTAGGAAGAATTTTTTTTCTTATTAGGAAGAAATCCTTTACTGTGAGAGTGGTCAGACTGGAACAGGCTGCCCAGAGAGGTTGTGGATGCCCCCTCCCTGGAAGTGTTCAAGACCAGGCTGGATGGGGCTCTGAGCAACCTGGTCAGTGGGAGGTGTCCCTGCCCATGGCAGGGGGGTTGGAACTAGATGATCTTTAAGTTCCCTTCCAACCCAAACCATTCTATGGTTCTGTGAGTAAACTCAAGGCAGGCTGCAACCATTGTTATTGAAGAAATTCTTTCTTTACTCTTTCTGATCTAGTTGAATCAGCATTGCCTAAGCTATGGCAGTAGACAGAAACTCTCTACTTGGATCTATGTGTGCAGATGTGAGTGGGTCCCTCTGTCACCTTCCCCTGTCCTCTAAGACTTTGTCTTACCAACATTTTTGTTCATGCTGCCAGTAGAAGAGTGAGCTTTTGGGTGCAGGTACAGCTCCAGGTCACACCTGGCTTGATCGATATCTCTGGATAAATAGATTAATTCAGCCTACAGCGCTGTCTGTATTGAGGAGCACTTTGCTGTGTTTTGCTGCTGTGGTGACTGCGTTAATGGGATGGAAGAAGATTGTCTTGAATGGCTGCCAGTTAGTCTGGTTTAACGGCCAAAGGATTTATTAAAGTTGCACTTCAGTGTTGCACTGATCTGGCGTTCTGCCCGCTCTCTGATCTTCTGTAAAAGATCATGATGGTGCAGCATGGGCTTCCTGAAGTTGGAAATGGAAATACCCAATTCCTATTAATTTATTTTAGATGATCAGAAGTGTAATGAAGATAGCTATTTTATGAGTCTTTCCTTCAAAGAGAAAAGTAATTTAAAACTAGTGCTTTGGTAGTTTGAATTGATTCTTGAGTCTTGACATCCATTTCCTTCTTCCTTCATGATTTGGAGACAAAAGCTAAAACAACAGTGATCTGAAGGAGCAGTGTGAAAGAAGCTGTGTAAATGCTGTGATATATAAAGCTTCTTTTTAATTATGCTTTTATTTTGCGGTCATAGAGATGTTTTCAGAAGTTTGAAATTTGAGTCTTTGTTTTTTTTTTTTTTCTCTTGATGCCATATAGGCAAAAAGCTGAAGCCTTCTTTGGAATAACGTAAGGACTTTTATGTTCTAATTAAAAAAAAAACATAACAAAAAAACAAAAAGTACTGTGTTTGGATAAATATGTATGCAATGTGTTACCCTACAGAAAGTCACAGCAATTCTTCCTCACTTCACTGAAAAATACCTACTGCTTTAAGGAGGCAGGGCCAAATAAGAAAATGCAAGACAAGATAGCTGTCATGCTTGTGTCACAACATTTGCTGATGCTGATAACTCAGTTAGTGAATTTGTTTAAATAACATAACAGAACTTGGTCTTTCAGTTACAAGGTTCAAATGCATTAATTTTGGGTACCGGCAGCTTCACTTTTAATCTGTTTGTAGGACAAAACTGTCCCCGGCAATCCTTGGAGAAGCAGAGAGTGGTATGGTGTGAAGTCCGTAATCTTTCCTGGTTTAGGCAGCTTCATCTCCCTGCTCCAGCCCACTCTTTCAGTGGCAGGGTCTTCCCAAGGGAGAGTTTTACCATGCTGGCTTGGTATGCTCTTAGTCAACTACGCAGCATTCAAAGCACGTTTGCTCCATTTTGTAAAATGAATGCTGCTTCAGATTTTTTTTCTTACAGTTGGCAAGTACAGTAAAAAAAAAATAAAAATAAAAATGAGGAATTTTGCTCTAGCTTTGGATTTTTAAGAGTAATACTCAGTTTTCAAATGAAATCACTAAAGCAGTTTAATTGTCTGGTGCTCAGGTGGAGTTTTACTGCAGGTAGAGAATTCTGAATCAGAGTCCCATAGTGCTCTGATTTCTGTCTAGTGCTGTAGGTGTGTTTAAAGCCTCCATATCTACAGTTTGAAAATTACTCCTTGTCTTATACAGTGCTTTCAGGCTATGAAAGATGCCAACATTTTGGAAACATTCCAGGTTTAACATGATGAGTTGTGAGTACGTACCCCCAGAGAAGAAGGTGCTGTACACTGAAGAAGGTTAATGACAGGTTTCTTTCAATTTTTGTGTGTATATTTTCATTGGATAAGTGTACTGAATTGGGAATGATTAAACATGCTTTTACACAAGGAAGTTGTAGCTGGTAAATCCATTGAAGTTTTCTTAAGGCGTTAATAACCTTGTGGGTAAGGAAGATCTAATTATTGTAACTATTGACATAGGGCAGTGTTCCTTACCAAAACCTGACAGAGGATCTGAACTGCTGCAGGATAAGAGAGTAATTAATTGGTCAAGAGAAAGCTGACAGAGGAGTGAATGATCACTTTTGATTGTAGAAATAAAGTCGCAACTGGAGCCCTTCTGGGGTCTGTGCTGGGCCTGGAGCTGCTCAGCCTCTTTGGAAACTGTGGGAAAAGGAGGGAGCAGTGGGGAGGTGCCCTGGTAGTAAATGGTGGGCTGTAAATTGGGAAAAGAGCTGCGAGGAGTTACGAGGTGATACAACAGCAGATGAAATTCAGTGTTAATAAATCCAAAGTGATGAACAGGGTGGAAAAAGAACCCAAACTTTAAATAGCTTTAAATAGCCCAGATGGGCTCTAGGCTGTCTTTTTACCTCTTAGAACTGGATGTTGATTTTAAGACATTGATCTGTGAAAATATCTGCTTGGCGTTCAAAAGGAGTTCAGTGCAAACCTGCCATCGTTTTGAATAGACATTCTATCAGGACATGGTAGAACGTTTTCAGTCTGTTGCAATTTCACCCAATAAGGTGATGCTTGACAAATATTTAAGATGAAAGGAAATCAGAATTTAAACAATCAGTAAAATTAACAGTTAAAACTGAAATCCAAAGTACAGATTTCTTTTTACTTTTGCTAATTTTAGTGCACACACAAATTACTTGTGTTCTCAGCAGTCTTCCTGTGATGAACCTAAATGCTTTTAATACTCTGTAATATTTTGAATTTTCTAATAACACTGTTATAGCAAGACCTTTATTTCTTAGCTATCATTTTCCTCTTTTGATTCACGTGCTGAAATTACATTTTTCAGTCCAGAATGCCTTCGTGTTGCACATTAATGTTTCATCACCATTTTTAATATTAAATTGTCTCAGAGATTGAAGAACAATGAACTTTCCTGTATTTTTCCATTCCTTTAAATTTTGTTATCCTTCCAGCGCTAAGAAACACTATCACATGGTTTTATTAAGGTATAAAAACAGTTCTTCAACTTAATTCCATATTTTGGAAAGATTAATCTTTCTGAAGACTGTGGTTCTTTCTGAAAATTGAAGTTTACTCTAGACCAGTTGGTCTTAATTTGGAAATAAATAGGGCTCAAAGCATCCATTGTATCTATAATTTGACCTTGTTTTCTACATGTTTTGCAATACTGTACCTTATTCTGAGACTATCTGGTAATGACTGTATTTTTGAAATACAAAAAATCTTCCTTGTATGAGTATGCTAATCCTCTGACATGCTTCTGAGATTTACATATACAAACCTTTAACATTCAAAAATGTTTAGTTTTTAAAGTAGTTGTGTAGTCAAATAATTTAAACTAAATTTATTCATGCTTTTGCTTATACACACCTGTTTTTCGTAATTCTAAATTCTATTAAATCTTTCTGTTCTGGTGATGCTTTCGGCCCGCGCTGCCATTTTGTGGGCACACGGGGAGCTGCGCCAAGCCCCGCTAGTCACCTTTTTTTTTTTTTTTTTGCTCACCAGTGTGGAGGAGATGGTCAAAGAGGTGAAGATTGGAGGCAGCCTGGGCTGCAGTGACCATGCCCTGGCTGAGTTTGTGGTCCTGAGGAGCGTGGGCCTGGCAAGGAGCAGGGTCAGGACACTGAACTTCAGGAAAGCAAACTTCAGGCTGTTGAAGGAGTTGTTGGAAGACGTCTCCTGGGAAACTGTCCTTAGGGACAAGGGATCGGAGCAGAGCTGGCAGCACTTTAAGAACATCTTTCTGAGAGCATAAGAACTCTCTATCCCCCAGAATAAGAAATCAGGCAGGGGAGGCAGGAAACCAGTGTGGCTGAGCAAGGACCTGCTGGTCAAGTTGAGGGAGAAGAAGGCAAAGTATAGGCAGAGGAAGCAGGGATGGGTGGCCTGGGAGGATTGCAACGTGTAGCATTGTGGGGCCTATATATAACAGAGGAGTTTAGATGCTATTACACTTGAGGAAAGAAAACAAAGCAAGCATGCACACATCAACAGTTGGGAGAATTAATTATAAAACTTGTACTGAAATGATTATTGCTATCTTTTTTTTTTTTTTTCAAAATCAAGATTTTGCTGTCTGCTATAGCTATTGTTAAAATGGTTAAATGGAAAATGGTTTATTGATTCTTACGTTCACAAACTAAATTTTTTACTTGGTGGAGGTTTTGCTCTGTCCCCAGAACTCTGCCTGACTTCTGATCTGAAGGTTTCTAGAGGATTTCCACAAATGCAGTAGATCCCAGATTTGCACTGCTCAGGTGAAGCTTTAAGGAGAGAACTGGGAGTGGCTTGGAGCTTATCTATGCTAGATTACTTGGGAGTGGAACAGAGATTTGCTCACTGATGACAGATATGCCTTCAGCTTCTTCAAATGTCATGTTTCTGTTCCCCAGTTGCTGACTCTTCTCTTCCTTTTGGAGTCAACTTTGCCACACGTTGTGGCGGTGCCAGTGAACTGTTGATGGGTCTGTCCTTCATCTGAGAGGGTGGGGGAGCGGACAGTCAGGAACAGCAACCTTTAACATTTTTTAAATCAGTTGAAAGTATTATAAGTGACATGACAAAACTAAGATTCACAGTTTGAATAAGTTCAGGTATGTACTGAAACTCAGTATGACAGAATAGAGTTTGACCAGTAGTTCAGTGTGGCTGCATGCCTTTAATATAATGAAAATAATTTTTTTCCTTAGAGTAAGTCTTCAGGAACTAATTCAACTTTGGAAAGAATCTTTTGAGTCATTATTTACAGGAGGAATTATTTCAACTTAACAGTTTACCAGGTCACCTACATTTTTTTTTGTGAAATGTTTATTCTTTGTCTTTTTTTTTTCAGTTCAAATTGCGATGTATGTCAACTCTGCAGAGCACATGACAGCATATGAATTCTGTTCATAGTTGCTTTGAAGCATGTGTTATAAAATCCTTGTCATGGATGCATCTCAGCTAAAATCTTTCCCTTTGACTAACGAGGCCCCAGCCTCTCAGCTGTATGTACTGGTCACCAGCATTTCCTTCCTGGTTTACTTGCGGTAGAGAGTCTTTGTTCTCAGCCTTATCTTTTATGTCAAAAGGATGTTAATGAGTTGTGCATCTCCCAGTGAGTTGGCAGAGCTTTAGCAGCTTCAAGGAAATCTAACACCTGCTAATACCAGTGTGAAAGCTTGCCTCCTAAGTTGCCAGGATCAATTTTAACCTATTTGAATCACAAACTGCCTTTGATCTTTTTTTTTTTTTTTGTACTGTATTCTCCAGTGCTTTAGTTTTAGAAGATTTGTTACTTAAAGAAAGATTTCTGTATTTAATTCACAATGTTTAAAACGGAAGAAGCTGCCTGTTTGGGATTGATAAAGATGATGAAGTACAGTGCAATAATAGTAATTTATTCATAGCAATTTCTGAGCTCTCAAACAAGATCCTTCTAATAGGATTCTTCTGCTACAAAACCAGAGTGGATCAGGAAGAAAATTCAAATGGCATAGAAAGTTCTAGGGAACATACCTGCATTAAGAGTGACGGTAAGAGCAGTGAATGGCAGTTGATGTAGACCAGCTGTATCGCACTGATCCTGGTGTGGCTGAAATACTACTTTCAGCTGGCCCAGGTTTTTAGAATGGAAGTGAAAATACACTGCCAAGGAGCAAGCCTTTCTGTCCACTGCCATAGTTAGCAATGCTGCACCAAGGAGCTGTGACTGCATACACTTCGTTATTTTCTCACAGTCCTGAAAAATAAATTATTTTGGGCCCTGATGTGGACTCTGTTACTCTGGGTATAGTTAGAAGTTCATGGAGGCTTGTCTTTAATAAGGGAGCATGTGGTGGCAGTGAGAGTCCAGGTTTGTGATTGTTTTTCATAAATACTGGAAATGGAAGTGAAATGGAGTTTGTGTATAAAAAAGAGATCCCTCTGTTTTTAAGCCTGTTCACGCTGAATATGTGTTTGTATTTGGAAAAAGTATCAAAACTAAATCTGAAATTATTTCCAACTGATAAAGTATATTTTGTAAAAATAACAGGTGAACACAGAGTTTTCAACACAGGCAGTTTTTAAAATTTCACAATATCTGCTTCTTGCATGCAATGAGCTGTTTTTTTTTTATTGTGAGTTCTGGGACTGTATCTTTTTGGGCAGCTAGGTGAAGTGCATCATGTCTTACTGCTTTTGTACAAGTTGAGAGCTAAGTTTATTTTGCAAAAATTAGGCAAAGTGTGGGTTATGACTGTAAACTTAATCTGTTCAATTTGAATAAAGCTTACTCTGAGGTCTTAACAGTTCAGTGACTGAAGAAGAGGTAAGAGCATGCAAAATTAAAAAAAAAAATACACATATTAAAGCTATTTGAGTAGCATTGTATTTTCCTGCTGCTCTTTGAGAAAAGGGGGCTGGGAAGCAAACAGTATCTTTAAATAGCCTACCAGGCTACTGCTGCATCTGGTTCCTTGTGTGACAGATACTGCATTTCTCATTAATGGTACCTTGCAAGTGCCTCTGGTTGCCATAGTAACTATCTCTGAGCCCTATACCTTAAATTTATCCTGACAAAGGTTATTGTGGCAATTCTTACTAATTGTTTTTCTTTTTTTTTTTTTCCCCTGCTGATGCTATTTTTAACTCCCCTCCTCCTCCATTTAAGTTACAGATCCAAAATGCAATGAATGGGCAGAATGGTTGCTGAGAAAATGCTTGCAGGGAAGGGCTAACTGACAGCTTATCTCTATGGTTTGTTCTTCATTGCTTGGTCAGAAAAATCTAAGTCGTAACTCTCAGTGGTCTCTCACTTGTTATGTGGTTAGTCCATCAAATGTTTTGAGATAAAATGATGTTGGTGCTCTTGAAACATTTTTGGTTCATGCAGGCAGCTACTACTGTTTATTGCCAAAAATTAGTCATGTTGTTTATTACCAGATATTACTACCAGCAGAGATACGAGGAAATAACCCGTATCCTGAAGAGCTGAAAAGCTAATTAAAAGTGAGACTTCAATAAACAGAAGATGGCACAATAAGGAGAGTTGGCCTGCCTGGGACAGGTGCTGGCGTAGGCTGGCACAACAGGTTGAATTATGATGTTATACATGGACTGATGATACCATTGTTTAATTTCCTGTAGGGGTTTTAGAGGACTACTGCTGGAACATTTCCAGTGGCTAAGTACTCTCAAATGTAATTGCATGATTGGCTTCAGTTACATTTTCCAGGCAAACCAGGGTATCCATTTAGTGGGTGCAGAGCAGCAGAGAAGTTAGAGGTAAAATGGGAGGGGCTGTCAAGCACTGCAACTTTCGATAGTGTGGAAAGAATAGTTCAGTTCTGCTGAACAGCAAGAAATGGGATTACTGCTGTGATAAGATACAAAAAACGTAGCTGTAAAGAAGACAGAGTTGTAGGAGTTAAGCAAACCATGCTCATAGAGGAAAAGGAGGGGCAGAGAATTCTAAACCCTTCAGTAAGGTGAGGTGTATGGATGCACATTCAGCCAATTTCTGCATGGCAGAGTTCACCCAAAGGTGCAGACAGCAGTCATCTTGACTCCATTCTTTTTGGGTGTAGGAGAAGGGCTGTGCAGCCTGCAGCATTTTTCCATTTAAACATTGAACTTTCTGGTGTTGGTGTCTTCATTCAGTACTAATCTAGATCAGCATATAAGTTTAGGGCACAGCAAACTATAAAGAACATGAAATATTTATAGTTAATTTCTTCTGAAGTGTTACAGTTGATGCATTTAATAGCTTTGAAGCCTAGAAATGTGTCCACTAGAACATAGAAAAGAAATTATTTTCTTTCCATGCTTTGTCAGAATGAATTCATAAGGACTGGAAATTCCTGTCTGGGAATAGGAATTTGCTACAAAAACTAGTAAGGTCATAGAACCATAGACTCATAGAATGGCTTGGGTTGGAAGGGACCTCAAAGATCATCTAGTTCCAACTCCCCTGCCGTGGACATGGGTCCCTATGGAAATTTGAGGAAAAAAAAATAAAGACATTTGGAATTAGATACCTCACCAAGGGCTATGCAGGTGTATGTTCCATTCACCATTGCTTTTTCTGATTTATAACTTTGACCAGAAGCCTCATACTTAATCTTAAAACAATGTAGAAAGTTCTGGAAGATTGGCATTGGCTTTCAGTTTTTTTACTTCTCCTTAAGCTTGAAGGATAAGGTTGAGGACAACTCTATGCTAATTGGATAGAGAGGATTTATATCTTGTTTACAGTAAGTCTGGCTTTCATGTAATTTAAAATGGAAGTAACAGAGCTTTGTGAGATAGGAAATCAGTGTTCTGTCACTATGAAGCCAGTTCAATGTGCTCCTGTGGAGGTGTCATTCTCTTATGCATGCATTTGATGCTTCAGTTCCTGACACTGTTGAACTTTCTACATTTTCCTGTGTTCTTCACTTAGTGCGTCTGAACAGACTTCAGAACTGGTATTTGCTCATTTTTGGAACCTTCAGTCATTTAATGTGACAGGTAGTGAACTGGAATAACAAAGTCCGTCTCACATGATTTTGATCCATATGCTGAAGTACGTTATAAAAGAGGTGTGTGTTTTGATTTGGGGCCCAAGAGACAGAATGGTATGCAATTTTCTGGCTGTCACTCCGCAGGAAAGAGCCAAGAGCAGAAACACAATCTGCCTTTCTGGGTTTCCATAGCCATTGCCTTTGAGTGCTGAAGTGGCTGCCCTGGCAGCAGCTGAACATCTAACATGTACCTGAAGGTAGATGTATGCAGTGATACCAAGAGCTGGGATGCATAAAGATCTCCTTGAAGATTTCCAGAAGTTTCTACTTTAGAGGTCTGAAATGTAATGATGATTGACAGTCACTTAGGAAATTGCAGCATTGGTAAAGACTTATTTTTTCCCTATGGTCAGTCCTGAAAATGCCAGAGCCCTACTGGAAACCTAAGGTTAATATGGAGTGAAGGAAACAGCATTCACATGCTGTTATGATGACTCAATATTTTGAGGCATTTAAACGTAAATTTTTTGTAGCAAATTACACTCATTTGCTACATAATTGAATTTCTAGCTGAACACCTACTGAAGGGTTTTTCTCCCTGTGTTGGCTTCTCTGTTGTGTTGACCATTAACTGTAATTTTTTTTTTTCCATCTCCTCTCAGTTCTACCCAGCAATTTTATATCTTTGTTTTGTTTATAAATTCATTGGCAGTGGTCTTTTTCCTATGTGTGCGTTCTGCCTGACTCAAAGTGATTCTGATCAGTAATTAGGATTTATACTTGCTACTGCAGGAATTACACAAGATTAAGGAATAATACAGAATTATGCAAAAGAGGAGGAAAAATACTAATTTAAGTTGCAGCAATGTATGTGTTCTCAGATCTTCACTTTGGCATACAGAAAGTATCTAATATATCATAGATTTATTATTAAAGGAGGAACTATAAAAAACATTTTTTGATACTGTGCTAGAATATAGTACATTGTACTGAGTTATGAGCTCTGTGTTTTATTCTTCGTAAAATACTGCTTCATCGTAAGATCGCTACAGCAAGTGGCTTGTGGAATGCCTTAGAAAGGAGGAAATGAGAGAAACAAAAACTTGTCTGTAATGTTTATCTATAGTCTTCACTGATCCCAAACATGTGACGTAGTTTTGGAAATGCTGCTCTTTTCCTGACCAGGTAAGTGCTGGAGTATCTTAATCGATGTGCATACAGATCCACCTTGTGGATTTGGATCTAGGGGAAGAGCTGTTTAGAAAGAGCTGTTTGTGATACCACAACAGAAGGCTGGGTTAGAGCGGAAACCTGCAGAGAGACGGCCTTTTACTAAACATGGACCAAATCTTTGACAAGCTGAGGTGCTGAAAGTCGTCCAGAAAAGTCTAGGGTAACAGTGAGTTTCAGTGGAGGTTAGTAATATACCTGATTTTTAAAAGAGTTTAGGTTACTGTACAGTAAGTAAGGGTTTAAGGTGATTTTTCAAAATCCGTTTTGCAGACTTTATGAAGTCCTAGTTCCAAATAACTAAGTGGACTTACAAACTGAATGGATTACTCATGCATTTAACACATTTCTGTGCCTTCTTGCCATATGAATCCAATTTATGAATGATTCACCGTAAGAGGTTTGTGGCAGCTCATGGAGGGTAATGGTCTAATAAAGTCTGCCACAAAAATTAATTTGTTTGAAGTGACATTAAATTTCATCTTCGTGCATAAGAATATAAATCATAATCACATGACAACTGAGCCCTTCAGATTTTTTTCTTTGTATTATTAATGACAGTAGGTATGGTTTAAATACTCAGGACATTCATTTAAGGCCATTTTGGTTTGGATGTGAATTTTCTATCAAAAATTTGAATGAAATATATTTTCACAAAATCCTTTAGGTTGGAAGGGATCACTTGAAGTTATGTGGTCCAACCCTCCTGCTCAAGCAGGTCCACCCAAAACAGGTGCCCAGGATCATGTCTAGTCAGCTTTTGAATATTTCTGAGCATGGAGATATTCTACAACCTCTCTGGGTAAACTGTTCCAGTATTTGGCAATCCTTAAAAGTGTTTTCTCATATCCAGATGCAATTCCACATTTTTTTGACGTGTCCACTGCCTTGTCCTGTCACTGGAGGAATCTGGCTTCCTCATCTTGATTTCCTTCTATTAGGACCCTCATGAGATCCCACCTGAGCATTCTCTTCCCTGGCTGGACAGTCCCTCCCCTGCTTTCTCAGCCTTTCCTCATAGGAGTGATGCTCCAGTCCCTTCATGATCTCAGTAGCTCCATGCTGGACTCATTTCAGTAGCTCCATAGCTTTCTTGCAGTGGGGAGCTCCACACTGGACCCAGCGCTCCAGATGCTTCTCAGCAGTGTTAAGCAGAGGGGAAGGATCACCTACCCTGACCTGCTGGCAAGACTCCTAATGCATCCCAAGATTCTCTTGGCCTTTTTTGCACATTGCTGGCTCATGGTCAGCTTATTGTCCGGTTGGAACCCAAGGTCCTTCTCTCCTTTCCATTGGGGCTGAGGTTATTCTTCCAATTGCATTTCCTTTTGTTGAACTTGTTTCCTGTCTGCCCATTTTTCCAGCTTGTTAAAGTCCCTCTGAATGGCAGCACAACACACAGCCACTCCCTTCAGTTCTGTGTTATCTGCAAACTTGCTAGGGACGCATTCTGCCCCATCATCCAGACCATGAGGAAAAAAATGTCCACGAGATCTTTCTCCATCACCTTCAGAGAGACTGAGGTGAGCTGACTCGCCTCAGCTCTAGTTCCTCCTTTTTGCCCTTCCTGAAGACAGGATTGACATTTGTTTTCTTCTAGTTCTTGGGAACCCCTTCCCATCACCGTGACCATTCAAAAATAACCGAGTGGCCTTGTAGTGACATTAACCAGCTCCCCATCTCTTGTGAGTGCATCCCATCAGGTCCCATGGACTTGTGAAGATCCATCTGGCTGAAGTGCTCCCTAAGCTGGTCCTTGGTACTGGTATGACTGTTTGGGACCTGAAAGCAAATAGTTATGGTGAGCAAAATGACGATTTGAACAGAATCTATATTTTTCATTGAAAACAAAACATAATGAGAATGGAAGTAGTGGAGAATAATAATAAAGGGATGATTTTAAAATTCATTTCAGTTTAAAGATGTTAATAACTCAGTTGATGAATTTTCTTTAAACGCAGAACTCTTGGAAGGAGTCTGCAGTGCGATGCAAGTGCAATGACATGTCACTGTGCTTAAAGATACCGAGGCGTGCCTCTTCTGTCATTATTTCCTGAAAGTTACAGGTTTAACTCATAACGAAACAGAAATGTTTTAAATGAGAACTTATTCTGGAGAGTCGGAACTTCTCGGCATACTTCTAGGTATCTCTAGATGGGTATGCCCTGATCTGAACTGAAGATAGAACACTTCTGCTTGGGAAATACTGAGTATTTAGGGGAAAAAAAAAAATCCAAATCTAGAAATACTTGGATAGATTTACCTCTTTCACTTACAAGATTGCTTTTATTTTTGATATGTTTATTACTTTAAATAACTCTGATTTAGAAAATCAGATGCAGGGTTGAAAAGGAATTTTGTTGTAAACTTTAAGTAATGGAGAAATGTGGTGGGTTTGTGATGGCAGCAGTTACAACAGTAGGATTGTTCCAGCTTACTTTTTTGCTTCATCTATTGAAAACTGTTAGTGCATATGATACATTTTTCACGCTAGTGTTTTTTTATGAATTTATGAGTCATTTTGTATTTAATCTGTAGTCTCTTCTTATGGTATGTTGTGAAATTAGTAAAAAATAAATATCGGTAGTGTCTTTGGATGAAGCTAGAACACTCGTAGCTCATTGTAGCAAGGATTGTAGCTCCTCCTTTCTAAATGAAATCACAAATATTTTCAAAGGAAAACACAACTTTATATGCTGTTAATCATAAATTTTCTTTTATATACAATGCCACTATTTAGCAGGGAGTGAATTACCTGGGTTTCCAGTGCCCATGTATGCTGATTATTTTTGCCTTGTGAGACATTTCTGAAGGGCTCCTATTTCTTTCTAAACATGTAATTTATTTCCAATGTTTCCATTTCAACCTAGGAGTGCTCAGAATTTTGTATTCTTGTTTATTCAGACCTTGATTGCTTGTCAGCTATTACAATGATGAGGAGAAAGGCAGTGTGTGGTGCCGTGTTGGACATGTTTTGTACGGTTTTGCTAGAACAGACCCCCGTCTGATTATGCTTTCCCTTACAGTAGTCTGTCACCAGGTTGTGGGTCACCGCTCAGGTGTTGTGAAACACTGATAAATGCACATCTGTTCCTATCGTAGAGTGATTTGGATTCGAGCTGTGAAGGACTGTGAATGACTTACTGAGGTCACTGTGTCTGTTCCCATGGGGCAGTGCAGGCGTGCCTCATTTACTGCTTCTTTGTTCAGTTTGTGGCTTTGATGGTGTTTTTTTCTTTTTTTTTTCCTTTTCCTGAAAGCAACTGTAACCAGAGATGCAATAAAAATACATTGCACGTGTACCCCTAAAACATGGGGCAAGTAATATTCTGTACATTGCCTAACAAAACATAGGCTGTGTTAGCATAACACATCGTCTGATACGGGTGTATAATTGTGTCGTAGCAAGCTAACAGTGTTGAGCCTGGTCTTTTCAAATTTCTGTTCAGTATTTTCTACATCTGTTACAAATCCCATAATGTTGAACTTCACTTTTTCTTCATCTAAACTCAATCACGTGATTCTAAGTTCAGTAAAGCAACCTTAGCCTTTCCTTGATACTAAATAAAAAATTAAAAGCTGAAATCAGCTTCCAAAATAAATAGATCCCAACTTGCATGGGAGCTGCAGAAGTGTGTTCTCAAAAATATAACTAAGTCGTTACAATCGACTCGTCCATTCTTGAAAACTTCCCGTGCGTTTTTGGCTTTGTACTTATGTTATTGTCATATGACACCGAGATGAACTGTAGATACCTCAAGATTCTTAAGTGTGTCTTTGAGCTATAAAAACTGGTTCAAGAGCTCTGTCAGCTGGGTGGCGGAATGGTAAAAGTGGCAGGCCAGAGGGAGAGCTGCCTTGACAGTCGGTGCATTATGACCTCTCCAAAGGACCTAAGAGGTGTGAAGACAACTGGATACCTCCAAAATGCATTAGAAGCCAACAGAAGCTGAGACTCAAGACTTAAATTAAAATTAAATCTGATTATTTTTCTAAGAATGGCTTAAATCCTGTGAAAGGTAATTAGCTTTATGTGCTGTGAAGCCACACGTGGCGGGGATTAGTGCTCTGAAAGTTCTGTCAGGGTCATTGATGGGTGAAGGGAAAAGGAAAAAATTATTGCCCCTATTGTGGAAAAGACAGGCAGAACTTAATGAGTGTCTGTTTGATTGGACACCTGGAGTTTTTGGTTGTTTGGCAAGGAATGTGAAGAAATCAGGTGTTAGGTTAGAGGGTGAAGAAGGGTCAACACAAATTCTTGTGAAACAGACATTATTATTCTCTCTGCTTAGGAAATAACTTTTTGACTAAATGTGGCAGTGTTCCTTAAGATCTCTCAGAGGGAAGGATTTGGACTAATACTTCCTGCGCTTTGGTCTTCCCTTTGTTGCAAAGTTCTGACTTTTTATCCCCACCTGAAATAATTTTTTTATATTGTCTTTAAGGAATATAATATCTTGACAAAGAATAGTATTCTGGTATAAAGTGTACTCCTTCTGTAAAGGACAAAGTTTTCTAAGGCATGAGTCTGCTAAGCTGCTGTGTGCCTTCCACTCCCAGATTTTTGAAGAACAGTTTCAGAAGTCTTAGGGAAGTCACTTATCTCTGCTGCTGGTGGGACTCAGTCCGGGCTGATGAAAGGAGGAGAGCAGTTCCATAGAACACCCAACACAACCTCTGATGAGTAGCATGAGGATGGTGAAAGTCCTCCCTTAACTGGCAGTGATCTGGGGAATATTGTGCCCAGTGTCTGTCCTTCTGCTGTCCAGCCTAATGCCTTTTGGAACTATTTTGATAAAGATTGTTTTGTTTGGTGGATTCTTCTTCTAAGATTTTTTTTTTTTTGCCTTTCAGAGAAAAGAAAAATATTTCCAGTGTAACATTCAGCTTCTGTAAGCCATTCCCCTTTATCACTTTTAAAGATCTCTTTGTTGATTGGAATCAAATTTGGACAGTCTTTTTGTCTAAATCCAGAAAACCAGGAGATTCATAGAATCATAGAATGGTTTGGGTTGGAAGGGACCTTAAAGATCATCTAGTACAACCCCCCTGCCATGGGCAGGGACACCTCCCACCAGGTTGCTCAGAGCCCCATCCAGCCTGGCCTTGAACACTTCCAGGGAGGGGGCACCCACAACCTCTCTGGGCAACCTGTTCCAGTGTCTCACCACCCTCACAGGAAAGAATTTCTTCCTAATACCTAGCCTAAATCTCCCCTCTTCCAGTTTGTGGCCATTACCCCTCATCCTGTTGCTTTCATGGTGCTGTTCTCTCTGTCTTATTCATGGGTCTTCTTCACATGAGCAAAGACTGTTTTTGATTATCTAATGGGAAGTTTTCATCGTGATCAGATTTTCTCAGAACTTGTATTGGCATTTCCATTTTCATTGGTGTGCTTGGTGCAATTCTCTTCAGTTCATTCTGTTCATGTCTGACCTGTGTTAGAGATTTGTGCCTCACTGTTTTGTATGTGTGTGTGTATATATATACTAATGTGCATATACATATACACATTATGTATATATATATTTAATGTATGTGTATATCCATCCATCCATATATGTATCTATATATATAAAGTCACAGCAGTGTTTTTCACTCTTTCCTAACCTTTATTTGAGGAGTGTTGGAGGTATGGTGGAAAATCAGAATGTACTTATTCAGTTCAGAGGGTTTTTTTTAGTGGTACATGGTAATTAGAAGCTAATTAGAGGTTGATAACTGAAAGCTTAATTTATTAAGTGTCAATACATTTGTAGTTTTCAGATAATGACTGTACTTGCAATTGATGTGTAATCTATGAGACCAAAAGTTACTAGGATTTAAACTCTTAAATTCTAAGAGATATCTTTCCTTCCTCAGTACTGTTAAGTTAATTTTTTTTTTGCTTTAAATTGTTTTGTACTTTGTTCTTGGGAAGAATATTTTGCTTTGTTTTTTTTTTTGAAGAAAAATTGCTGATGGCTTATGTCCATCTGTTTGTGCATGAAAACTGAAGAGGTGCTGATCAAGAGTAGAACACATGGATCTAAAATGTTAACAGGTTTTCTGCATTAGCTTATTTGCTAGAAGATATTTGTGTGGCTTCCTAATCACAGCTAAGCTGTGCGGTCAGGATACTAGAGGAAATGCAGGTGTTGGAGGTGCATTTCCCTTTAGTGATGGTAAGATAATATCATTCATTACAGGGTACCAGTGATCAGTTCTGCATAGCCGTTTCTGAAGCAGAGGCATCTGTGCAGCTAATTTGCTCTGCTGCAGTCCCACATACAGTCCAACAGTTTTTCTGTCTATGTTCTTGGTCTTTGGCAGCTGCAACAGGTTGTTTCACAGTTCTGCACGGTTGATGTATGTGACCAGTATGCAGTGGTTAGTTGGCTGCTTTTCCAACAGGAGGTGTCCCTGCTTGTCTCCCACATCAAGATATAGGATCTTGATACCCAGTGTTTTACAGATGTGACTTCCTAACAACCTCAGCACTTTCCAGCCACACCTGAAGTATGTCCTTGCTTGAGGGTCTCTAAGTAGGTCACACATTTGATTTTCTTGGAAGACTGAGTTCTGTACAGAATTATATATATAACTGAAATGGCAGAAACTGTAGGAATTGTTCCAGGGACATAGGATTATCTTCCTAACATTAGAAAACTGAGCCCAAACAGGCATTCTCTGTTGTACCCATGTTAAAATGATTGCTTATATAATGAAAAGTAAAATAGGAGAAGACGGAACATAATTTTTTGTCATCTCTTAGCTGTGTAAGATCCCCTCAGTACCACTGTGTGAGGGCACATTTAGGAATTTAGTGTGTGCTCTGGTCTCAGTTCATCTTCAGAAGAGGAAGAGATTCTGCAGTCCTGATCTCTAAGCTGTCTTTTGGTGAAAGATTCAGCCTTGGTATCTCTACTGCATGGCTCACAGAAATGACCACGGCAGGTCCAATTAAATGCTGATTTAACCAATATCCTGTGTCTGACTGAAGCCGATAGGAAAAGTGCTTCAATAGAATTTACAGGGTGCATGCACTGAATCTGAGGAAAAAGTTGAAATTTTCTGTTACCAGATGTGACTCTGATGAGTAACAGTGAATCAAATATGTTTTTCTGAATCTGTACTGGAAAACAAACATGCTGAGATCTAATCACTTGTAAATTCATCATTTTTCACATCTGGTTCAGACCATACAAAAATAACCAATTCACATTCAAGTGTAGAGTCTAATATGTTTACACAGCCCTAATGATGTTACACAAAAATAACCTGTTACAGGGTTTTAAAATCATTTGAAGTAAATACTATATATTATGACAGTATTCTATTAATGTTTTCAGATTTTTTTTTTTAAAGCATCATTATACGTTTAATTGCCTTTTTTTTGGGGGGGTGGTTTGCTTGCTTCAAATCAGAAACAACTAACAATTTTTCGAACCCGATCTTGTTCTGTTAGTGTTTATAGCAAAACTAATTATTGTGAAAGCTTTGAATAATGTACAGAACATGCTAAGGGTCTTTTCCAACCTTAATGATCATATGATGAAACAAATTATGTGAACTAGGAGAAACAATACTTTATGTCTCAGAAACAGTTTTAGAGAAGAGTGACAACGTGCACAAGATACAAAAGCGGTGATGTGCCCAGCCAGAGTTCTCTGACAAGCAATACTGGAGCCCCAGCTGTCACTGAAGTGCTTTTGTACCATCCAGGCAGGCAGAGATGGCGCAGAACTGCCTTTGGCTAGTGAGCAATGTCTTAGTTCAAGGAATTCTGAGCGGACAGTATGAGCTCTGGTGTATTGTATCTGGGTGATGAAAGAAGGTTGGGTTAGAAACAGTTTTTCAGCCAGGTAAACTGTTGAGATGAATCAAGTGCCTGATCCAGAAGTGTGTTTAGGGCTGCTGACCCTGACACGTGGGGAATCCGAGAGCCTAAATGGTCTGCAAGGTTAGGAGTGAGATGGGAGCACGGAGCTGAAGGCAGGAGCCCAGGAGGTTCATGTTGGAAGTTGCCCTTGTGTGACCAGAGCATGGGCAGGGTTAAGCTAGGCTGGGTGATCGTCAGATCAGAAGTGGAAACTGGAACTGGGGCCAAACATGACAGGCAGAAACAAGACAGAAAAAAAAAGTAAAGTTATCACAAATTAGGCATTTTTTAATGGGAGTTAAGCCTGGTTCTCTTGATTGCAGTTTACATAAAATGCAGCAAGGGTCAGGTGTCAAACACAGCTTAAGTATGATAGACGAAGAAGTGGGCATTCAGATTTGATCTTGTTTGTAATCCTTGTTAAAACTGTGAAATGGAAGAGGCAGGGATTAGTTTGGAGAGCTTCAAAAATTGATCAGAAGAAATGAATTTGAAATAAGCCCAGATAACATTCAGTGATTTGGGAGTTAGGCCTAGGGATTGTGTTTGGGGACAGAGAAGATAAAGAATGTGGATTTCGTAGACTGGGAAGAAACTGTTGCATTTTAAGGAAGGACTCTAATAAGCTCAAAATTTAGAAGGAAAAGCAAGAGAAAGAGTTGAGAAGGCATGAAAAGAAGGATATGAAACAGGAAGGTTAGTGCTGCTGGAAAAGCTGGAAGATATTAGAGGAGAGGAGGATTCTAATCTTAGTGAGTAAAAAAAACAACACTCGCTCCACGTTGTGTGTAACTGAGGAAGACAACGAAGAGGAGAATTGTGCTCGTAGTCTCTCCAGTTCTCTATAGTAAAAATGTGCAGTAAATCTCGTCTGTAGATTCCTCTCTACGTAGACTAGAAGACCAGGCTTTGCGTGGTTTTGTTTGTCTGCTTTCTTAGACTGTATGTTCCTCAGGGTAAGTCTGAGTCATCTTGGAGACCTTGGTCTGCTAAAGCCATAAAACAGCTTTCTTGCCTATAAAATAAAGGTTCAATTTTGCATGGTGTACCAGCAGAGGGATTATATTTGACAGTTTCAATATTTTGATTTCATAGCATGCCCCATTTTGAATTGCATCTGTCAGGGTGAAAAAAAAAAAAAAAAAAAAAGGGGGTTGCTCCAACAGAGAATATTATCTGTAAGGCTTGATAGTCCTACGCTGCTCAGCAAATTTGTGTATTTGGGTATGATTTGAAAAAAAAGAAAGAATGAACAAGAAATTAAATGTTCATAAGTCACATATATTCTGATTTTGATGGGGAGTTGTATTACAGGTTTCTACGTTTTTTTTTTTTTGGTTAACTAGTGAAGTGAAAATGCAAGAATTAGGAGTAAAAGTGTAAATAAAAAAATATGCAAATTAGCTGAATTATAGTGATATAATGTTTAGGGTGTGAGGCCTGCCATTAGTTCTGTATTTCTTCTTGCATTCACTAGCAGTAATTAATTTAGAATTACTTGTTTTGAGAATATTGGCATAACCTTAGAAAATTGTTTCAGTTTTGCTTATGTGCTCCTCATTTCTAGTGTTTTAGACTTTTACGTTTGAGAACAGGTATTCTTACATATTCTTATAATACTTGATGTAGTGGTCTGAGATAAAAATAACAATGAGACACGCCAGGGCCACAACAGCCATACTAAAGGCAGGATACAAATTAATTACCGGGACATTATTTACACTCTTCAAACCAATATAGATTCTTCCAAGTTTCTTATTGTGGAGTATTATTCTCCTGGTTGTCTTCTGGCCTGTTCATCCCGCAGAAGCTGAGGCTGCTGAAGGAGCAGCAGGGCTTCTTTCGTATATCTGGATGTAGAAGGAGATGGACAGAAGGAGACAGGTAACACATTTCCAGCTCTGATTTAAGTGCTGACAGAAGCAATAAACAGATGGAAACAGTAAAGAAAAACCTGAATTTAAGACTAACCTTTGAAATGTTTCAACCTGAGCAAAGTTGTGTGAAAGAAACTGAAGCTAATGGAAAGAAGTGTAAACACTAAGAAGTGTTCTATTTTTTAAAAAAAATATTTATGGTCATTTTATGTCATCCTGAAATTCCTGTCACTTAATAAAAGAATCTCAGATGGTTACTTATGTCATGAAGCGTTATCAGGAAGCCTGAGACTTTGAATTTCACTGAGAATCTCCTATGAAACGATCATTGAGGGTAAATGAAGTGACCCTGAGGTGACCCTTGTCAATATTTTTGTGATGCTAGAGTAAGGTATGTGCTGAGGTCTCAAAGAGAGCATGAGAATGAGAAGCTTTGCCATTCTGGTGGAGAGCTGTCTGTTAACGTGGACTGAATGGACACAACGCGCCATATATTATTTCCAGTTCATGTGTCATACAAGCACTGCATGGTGATCTTTTGCACGAAAAGCAGAAATTTGAGGGAATAATCAGAGATTTTTGTTTTCTGAATCGAGCAGAATCCCTGACCCCTAGTTTAGGAAGGACTATGTTGAGTCCTGAGTCTTAGTGGTTCGAGATGATGGCAGAAGATAAATGACACTGAGCTTGGATGCACTAACTTCTGTGACCTTCTCAAATAAAAAGAGAATAGAAATTGTACTGTTACAGCAAATTCTTCATCGATCTGAAGTTTAATGAGGTGTGTTTCACTTGAGCTACTTGCTGTATTACGGTTATTTTTACCCATGTCTCTGAACCTACCCCTCCTCCTTGTGTGATACTGACACGTCAGGCGATTCCCGTGAGAACCCAGTTTCCCTGTCATTATGGGCTCTGTAAATATGTTTGTTCTTGCTGCAGAATGTCGCTGAGTAGATTGGCAACCTCAAACAAACCTTGTCTTCATGTTACCTATTTGTTTGTCCCTGGATGCTAAAGTGCTAAATTCTGCAGCCTGCATCCATCAGATGTACCTAGGGCGTTGTTCTCAAGTGTTCACATGGAATATTATATCTGCCTTGTATCACCTGAGGATGCCTTAAGTAGCCATGTGTTACAGTCAGCATTATAAAATCCCTTCGTACTTCCCTTTTGTGTCTTAATCCCCTTCTCTGCCTTGCTTATTCTCCAGCTTAACCTCTGTTTTGCCTCTCCCCCTTCTGCTGTAACCCCTCCCCACCTCAACTGAACAGATTTCTGAAGCAAAATAGCATTTGTCTCTTTTCCCTTCCTTCCCTTCAGGTAGTATTTTCTGTAAAAGTTGAGAATAACCGAAGGTTGGAGATTTCCTTCCAGTGAATTCATTTTTGTGAAATTAATTGGAACGGCAGTATGAAATGCCTGTACAAGGAAAGTTTCAATTTTTATGGGGGCAGAGATAACGAGCAGGAGATGATCCTACAGGTTCTTGTGTACAATTCTCATCCAATGTCTTAACATCTTCTGAGCTAACAATGCCTTATGCAAGCAATCTTTCAAGTACTTGAATGTAAAAAAAAAAAAAAAAAAAAAAAAAAAAAACTAATCAGAAGCAAACCAATCCAACTCTGCATAACTTCACCTGATAAATAGAAGCACTCTTCTTTTGCAGATGACAAATATTTATTTCTGCAGAGCAGTGTTTTGGTCAATGTTTTTCAGCGTTGTTAATCTTTGAGAATATTTATTTATTATCAGCTGAAGATTTTCCCCCTTTGCTTTCTAATTATTTATTAGTAAACCTAACCTGGAGTCAGGAAGTGTTAGAGGACTGACATTCTGGAATATTCTTCAAACAAGCTTTTTACCCTTTTGGTCTTCCTAAATAGTTTGAAGACAGAATATGTGTTTTATGAATAAGGCTACAGAATCGTGCATACTGCACAGGGGCTGCACAGTGTCTTTGAACAACCTGTTCCAGCATTTGACCACCCTCACAGTAAACAAAGGCTTCTGCTATGTCTACAGGGAGTTTCCTGTATGTTGATTTGTGCCTGTTGCTTCTTGTCCTGGCATTGGATGCCACTGAGAAGAGTCTGGCTCTCTCTCTTCACTCCCTACCTCCTAGAGGTATTTATACACAGGGATAAGGTCCCCTGAGCCTTCTCTTCTCCAGGCTGAACAGTCCCAGCCCCCTCATCCCATCCTGTGTGATGACAGTCCCATCCCTTAATCATCCTCACGAGCTTGGGCTGGACTCTCTCCATCCACCATGCCCAGGTATCCCAGCTCTCTCAATGTGCTCAGCAGAGGGCTCACCCCTCTCCACCTGCTGCCAGTGCTTTACCAAGTGTAGCCCAGGATGCTGCTGGTCTTCTCTACAAGGACACGCTGCTGGCTCATGTCACTTGTCCAGCATTAGCCCCAGCGCTTCTTTTGCAAAGTGCCTTCAGCCAGGCACAGCCAGCCTGTGCTGTGTCTGGGGTTGTTCCTCTTCTGGGCAGGACGTTGCACTGCATGATGCACTGCTTTTTGCAGCTGGAGGCTGGACTCCAGGACCCTGGAGAATTTTTCTAGCTATAGGCTTTATTTAGACAAAAGAAAAGAATAGTGATCATATCTGCTCTATTAATTTTTTTCCCTAGGGTTTTGAACTGAATATTTAGCTTAAGGATTTTCTCCATTCATATGGGATGCAATGGAGCCCCAGAAGAATACATTTTTGCATCTTATAAGACAGTGATACAACCGGTGTTTATTTCAAAATGCTACTGTATTTACTTTGAAAAAGGAATGCAAGGTGATGCACTTCTTTTTTGGCAATGTAACTTCTTTTTGTTTGGTGTCTCTGTTTTATTTTCAATGAAAAATCAGTTGTTGATTTGGGATACCAACTCAAACCCTCATTCCTTTTTTTTTTTTTTTTTTTTTTTTTTTTTTTTTTTTTTCTTTCTATTTTTGACCTATAGCTGTTCTTCCTGTTCAGTGGTAGTTCTTGGTCCTTGTGATACAGTGATACAGTTTTATATAGGTATGTGTTATAGCTGTCATGTTTTTAAGAGCCCTTCATTAGAACACAACTATCTCCTTATCATGAGTATAAAGGTAGACAATTTCAAAGCTACCTTCAGTACTTATCAATGTTTCAGGTAAAGTTTCCAGTTCAGAAGGACATGTTGCCTAGCAGGGAGCGCTGTGGAATTCTGACCATGTTTTCCCTGTAGGTAATTCAGCTGTAGGTGGGTAGTGCTTTAAAGCTTGCTTATGGGATGCTGCAACTTACATTTTCTTTTTAGAGACAATATCGTTTAATTTTTTGTCTGTCCTGACTCCTGGTAGCATTGCTTTAATCTCATCTGATGTTTGATGAGTCTTCTACCAACGAAGAAAACAAATGGAAATATGACAACTTGTGGAAAGTTTTTTCTGAGTTTTGGTTAGCAGTAAATCAATTCAGCTTTCCTGCTGTTGTCCCTAATTAGATAAGTATTCAACAGAGCAGAAGCCATTTACCTCTATTGCATCAAGAAGACAGATTTATCTGAAAATACATTTGCTCTTCTCAATATTTTAAGATTTCTGCCCACATAAATATATGAAATTTCTTATTTTTAATAAAGAGTTATTTTATTTGAAGCAGTATCTTAAGCAGTAAAGAAAAAGTCCATATTTTGATCAGATGTTATTAAGTGAGTGCTGCAGACACATTCTGTCCTGAAATGTGCTGGAAGAATTTTGTTATTATACAGCAAAAAAAAATCTAATTTATTTGACATGCATCGATGTTTGACTGTAACAGCCAAATTCCCCTCATTTAATTTAATACATAATTCTTAAGGCATTTCAGAATTTCTCCCAGGAAGCTATTCAATTATTTAGTTGATGAGAGATTCTTAAAACAGAGGGGAAAAAAGGTGTTATAGTGTTCATAACTTGTTTCAGGTCGTATTACCCAAACTTAACAAATCTTATCAGTAACAACGAAACTGGAAGTCAGATGTAATTATTGAGGAAAGTAGTTTTTCTGTGCATGGTTTTAGCTAAAAACATGAAAGAACCTCAGGACACCACGGTGACCAATCTATTTTTAAAAGAGAGCATTGCTATTTAATGAAATGCTGACTCCAGGGAACGCAGTAAAGAATAATCAGAGGCACTTATCACCTTTGACAGGCTGTGATATTTCTTCTGGCTTTGTTGCAGCCAGTGCCTTCTTGCTTCGGTAATCAGATACTTTCTGTACCCATTTCTAGGGAAAATATTAATGTTTGAGAAAAGCACACTAAGAAAAAGTGTAACTGGATGGATTGGGAGAATGTCTGGCACATCAGATTTGAAATATTTAGACTCCTGAAACCAGAGGTTCAAATCAGAGGAAGGCTGGCTTAGTTCTTCGTCTTTTGCATCAATCAAGTCAATGCAGAATCACTGAAGTCCCTGAATTGTCATACCACTTCAGTGGTGTTCAGAGCACACTGATTGGTGGTCATGGATGGCTCTTCCAGGACCACAGCTAAGAGCTTTCTGTCTTGTGGTATGATATTCTACCAAGTAAAGACATGCAGCAACCAAAAAAAAAAAAATCACAAGGAAATCTGAGCCCCAGTCATTGTTGCTATTTCCTTTTTACTTTTAACTCTGAGAAACATGAAGCATGTGAGAGTACAGGTTGTGCTGAGGTAAGGCTGGTTTGCTTTTCACCTAGGTCTTCGCTCTGTGGAAAAGTGAATTTTTTTGGGGTTTCCTAGTTAGTAGCAGTGTTGGGCTGAGGTAGAACAGGCTGGTCACGTGCACTGCAAGTTGCCCAGGAGCTGAAAAAGAATCCATTAGAAAGTCTGCTGTAGTGTGATCAACGTTGTTCTGTTGTCTGCGTTCACAGAAGCATGGCATGCTGGACTACACTGAATTGTTGAAAATGACTCGTTTCTGGCTTAGTGCAGCTGAAATAGGTCTATCTTCATTCTCCTTTAGTACACCGTTAATACAGAATGGAAGGGACATGCGCTAAAGTTAAATTTCAACTGAAGTAAGTATTCTCTGAACACCAGCTAAGTGGTTCATTGGTCAGAACTGTGTATTTGGGATTACTTCTGACATCTCAAACCAATTTCGAGTGTAACTCAACATAAGTTGACTCTGAAGAACTGTATAGAAATAACTGTGAGCTGCTGGCAACACCTTCACTTTTCTTTATTGGAAGCTCTTTGTGGAGCTTCAGTACTTTGCGGTTTGGAGCATCACATCTACTGACCTTGTGGGTAGGCAGCTTCAAGTTATTTTTAGACCATTTGTGAGCATATTTATGTGGCGCTAGCCTTTTTAAATTTGAAAAAACAAGTAGCTTTTTATAACATTGTTAAAGAGGCAGTAGTCATGGCTCAGTAGTTAAAAAGGCATTCTGTTTTACTTTGAAAAGCAGAGATTTATCCTTCGAAGCCCTGTGCTGGTTTAGTGATTCAGTGCAACTGTATGCTCAGCTGGTGAGTGGTTTCTGGATGCTTTGCTCTGGCTATGTGGCTTTCTCCCTGAAAAAGAACAGGTATAGTGTGTGCAATCTTCTTTATGCCATCTTCTCCTGTTTTCATAGCTATTCATTTCTGACATTGTAGATACTTTTGAAAACCAATGCAGTTTCAGGATAAAACTAAAACCTCAGCTGTTCTTAAAATAGCCTAAAATGTGAATGTATAGATCAGCACTTTAAACTAGAAACAAATGACAACCAAAAAAACCCCTTAATTATCCTCACATTAAGCACTACAATATTAAATAAATTCACTGTTCAAACTTAGCCCAGGGAAAGACTGATGTGTAAGGTCCTGGAACAGTAGCAGCTTCACCATGCAATGACTTGCATTTTGTCTTTCAATTTATTTTTTTGCCTTGATGGAATGAGAGAAGCTTGTCTTGGAATCTCATCAAATAGCTTGCTTGTTCTGCACACTTTATTTGATCAGTCTAAAATCCTTTGGTATTTTTCTGCTAATAAAAGCTGGCTGTGGAAATAGTGCTTTATAGCAACTATGTCTGTTCTCTTTGTATACTGTTTACTTTTGTAGTACTTTTTTTTTGTGAAAATAGGTACTTTTTTTTTTTTTTCCTTTGGGTGGTTGCCCCATGTACACTTTCCAACAAGGATCTGTGCATTTCCAATAGCTTGTCACCAAATACTGTAACTTCTCCTGTACTTCAGGAATGAACTAATGCACTTAAAATGCGTGCGCACCTCCTGAAGGAGACTTCATTCACCTTAGTCACTGTGGTGCTTTAGCATAACATTTCAGTTACATTTTTTAGGTTTCCTTTTAGACTAGTGGTTTGCTTGAGTGCAGAATACTAGTAGGCAATTTTCAGATTTGAATGGGAGTTTGAAGCTCTTGGGGTGTGAGGGTCTCTCTTCTTTCAGCCTGTTTTTACCCCTGAAGTAAATCTCAATTTTTTATGTCTGATCCTGGCACATGTAGATTTTCTTTTCTTGATTTCATCTATTCTAATGACAAAGAGGAAAATAAGAGCTTCAGAATACACAGTCTTGAGGAAGGTCTGTCGCCTTACAGTGTGGTTTGGAGCTGAGCTCAGTTGAACAGCCTTTGTTAGCCACAATCTGCTCTAGTGCTGCTTAGTACCACGAGCATTTCTGCCCTTGATGCTTTTCTCTAACCCACTGCCAGACCACAGCAATCTTCAGTTGCATGTTGCACAGTTCCAGGGAAATCTCAGTCTTTGGATTCTGCACAGCGTTAAAACTTCCAGGACTTCCCACCGACATCTGGGCAACTTTTTGTTGGTGATGCAGTTACCTTAATAAAATGTCATCTGTCTGCCTCCTTGAGATACCAGGCATTATTCCCATCCCTAACAAGTTACATACACAGTCGATGTGCTGCATTAAGGCAAACCTTTGTCGTTCCTTGTCACAGCTTGAGGCAATGGCCATGTCTTGCAGCTTAGATACTATTTTCTGAGAAGCTTAAGAGACAAAGTACTCTGTTGACATGAAACCCCATTTTGGAAGAGCTGGAGAACAGGAAGATGCAGTTCTCTGTGCTCAGTGAGTGCCTTGAACAAGCTTTGAACAAGCTTTACAAAAGCTGATGTTTGTTCTGAGATGCCTCAGTCAAGCTCTAGCAAGGAGCTTTATTGTGACAAGGTAGGGACTTCGGTCTCCCTTAGCTTTTTCAGCTGCAGTTGTTGATACACACCAATAATTGTCATCCTTATGGCATCCCATGAAGTCCCACCCTTAGCTCTTGCCAGTAAGAACGTCCACTCTGCCCACCTGCTTTTCTCCATGTCTTTCAGGATCATTCCTCATGAAAGCCAGCTTAGAAGCCTGGCTAAATGTCTTCCCCACTATGTTTCATAGAATCATAGAATCACAGAATGGCTTGGGTTGGAAGGGACCTCAGAGATCATCTAGTTCCAACCCCCCTGCCGTGGACAGGGCTGCCAGCCACTAGCTCACTAGATCAAACTGCCCAGGAACCCATCCAGCCTGGCCTTGAACACAGCCAGGGATGGGGCATCAACAACTTCTCTGGGCAGCCTGTTCCAGCGCCTCACCACTCTCTCTGTGAAGAGTTTCTTCCTGATGTCTAACCTCAACCTCCCCTCTTTCAGTTTTAGCCCATTCCCCCTTGTCCTACCATTATCCACCCATGTAAAAAGTCGGTTTCCTCTCATTTTAAAAGGATGGAGCTATATACCAGCTGTTTCCTGACAATAAAGAGAAATACAGGACAAAAACTTATTGTGAGCTTTGGAAAAAAGAGAGTAGCGTTCATGGTTCAAGTTAAGTGTGGTAGCTACAGCTGAAATAGAATTGTCACGTCATGAGGAAAACTGATTTGCTTCTTCCCATCTTCCAGGGGTGTGCTTTTCATATTTTGCATATTTTTATGTGAATATCAGTCATAGGTCCAGACCACTGCCCGTAGAAGCACCCGCAGTTTGGATTCCCAGTGGCTTTAAGGCTGTTTGTGGAGGTCTCTGGGCCAGTAGATAGGCACACTTTGAGTAAAGTGGAGTTATTTTTTACCATTACCTCAAACAAGTACAAAGATTCCTAGAGATGATTGTGTCTCTGTTTCACTTACTAGAGTTAGTTTGAGCCATGCTTTTTGTGTGATGAGACATGGCCAGTGCCTGCAGAGAGGAGCCTTTCATCTTCAGCCCCTACCCTGTTACTTTTTGTCCTCGCTGGGGCACAGTCTCTGATGCACGTAAATGCATTGGAGCTCTGGGCTCCTTTGTATCAGCAGGATTGTGTTGGAGGTGCTGATGGGTGCTAATAGCACTGTGTGATAGGGTAGTCAGGACATCAGTGTAAAATGAGGCACAAAGTGTTTTGTTTTGAGTAGTCTGTCCTTTCTGGCTTCTGAATAAGGAGTAATGCCCAAGATCACAGGATGACAGAATGGCTCGGGTTAGAAGGGGTCTTAAAGCTCACCCAGTTCCAACCCCCCTGCTGTGGGCTGGTTTCTGCCCACTGGATCAGGCTGCCCAGGGCCCCATCCAACCTGGCCTTGAACACTTCCAAGGATGGGGCATCCACAGCTTCTTGGGGCAACCATAATCTCTTTGAGTTACTTTTCAGCATTAAATGTGTCTGGAATTTCATTTGTATTGAATATCAAGCAGAGATGTGGCTGCTGTGGGTGCTGCACCAGCCTAGATCAGATGATGTCACTGGTTCTAACTAGCAGTGGGTGTTTTTTCCCCAATTCCATCTCTTACTGGAAATCTCTTTGGAAGAAGGCATTGAAGCTGCTATAATAATTATATTCATATTATCATGACTATGTTTCCAGGAGCTACTTGGTCTTTTGAGTTATAAAATTGTCCCAACGTTCAGATCTGAAATCTATGATCTCGGGAGCATCTGCACTTAACTGACTGGCTGACGGAGCTGCAGGGAATTTGCCTCAAATCAGCTAGACATGTTTTCATTGACAGCAGGAAAACAGACAATTTGTCTTTTCTCAAGGGTGGTGGAGAGGCCAGAGACTAACTGAACATGGAGCTTGGTGGAGTTGGCTGCAAACTATTTAAGCCTGCAGGTTAAAGTGTCAGCTGACGTTTTCCTTTCATCACTCTCATTCTTCGTGTTGAATTTGGTCTGGACATTGGGAGAAGCTCAATTGGGTGAGGGAAGTACTCCATCCTTTCGGGGTCATTTTCAAGCAGTGTGTGGATGGGTCAGGGCAGCAGAGAGGTGTTAAGTGAGCTGGTGAGGCTAAGGCAAAAAAACAGATCTGACATCATGAAGGTGAGTGCAACCAATGCATTAATACTAAAGTGGACCAAGACATCTTAAAAGAGCTTCCAGTTTTTGGCGAATAACTTCCTTTTCCATATCTGTTAATGTTTAACACTATTTAGCCACTGGAGTGGAAGAGCATGATAAAGGGTTTCATTATAGTCTGGGCTATGTATTATCTACAGAAATGTTAACTGAATTCTAATTACTTTGCCAAATACTGACTTCCCTTTGCACTTCCTTCCTCTCTTTTAGGCATAGAAGAGACTTTGAAAAAGGTTGTTATTGATAGTGATAAATGGGGCAAAGATTATAAACATTAACAATCTGCGTGTTGGGGATTAGAAGACTGGGAGGGAGGAATTAATAAACTAAAGAAATTTCATTGGGGTTACTGACCCAAAAAAAACAGGGAATAGTTTCTTAGAATATAAGTGCTAATTTAACAAAGGATCATTATCTCCCAGGTCAGCTTAGTTTACATAATGAGGATTTATAGACACGGCTAAAGTTCTGTCTGAAGATTTGTCTCTATTTCTGAGAAAACTTGCATGTTACAAAAAAACAGTTATTAATAGGGGCAAGATGGAGAGTAGATTTTCTTCACTGTAATAAAGAGGATACATCAAAACACAAAATGTTTTTGCATATTGAGATTGCTAAGCCTACATCTCCGAAGGCCATCACACAAGAGAATAATTTCTTCTTTTAGAAAGGCTTATGGCAATAAAAGTCATGAAACAGAAGCAGTTTTCAGCCTTTAGAAAAGAAACTACATTATTCAGTGTACCAAACTTTGGAAGATGTGGGAGTAAAAGAATGCAGTAACATATGTAGGTTTAGTAAATATTTTATAAATATTACTTCCTTTTTGCAGCAAACAGCATATAGTTAAAAACTTCCACGCACTTGCAGATCCTTTTGCTTATATATTTGGTAATCATTATTGTTGGAAATGTTGTCCTTTTAGCTTCTTGATCAGTTCTTAATTCTAAAGTAAACTTAGAAAATGAAGTTTGTCTGAAGTCATTGAGACATTATTGAGAATATCCATAGACTTAAATAATGGGCTGTGCTGCATTCTACAAATAGTGCTCTAGGATACTTATTAATAACTGAAGTTAATCATGAGCAGCCTTTGCCCCATCTCATCTCACAGCAACTCTGCCATGCCCAACAGCATCAGGCACAACAGCTAGATCGTACTTTACCAGTATTAACTTTTCTTCCCCTCAATTTATTGATGGAAAGCTGACTTAAGAGGGCCATCACTAGCAGCTGATTTCAGCTGTCCCTTCTATTCCGTCTAATTCACAGTGACTTTAGGAGGACAGGATGTAATAAAGAATATTCAGACCACTTTAAAATGAAGTGGAGAACTGCGTGAAAGAAACTTGGAGTGATTGGCAAGCCTTGATAAAATGATGACAACAAATGGGTGTTTAATAAACAGTAATTGTATATACACAGGCTTAATCATGGAATTTAGATGAGGAGCATGCTTACGTCAGTGCTCCTTCCTGCTTGTTTCTCAGGCTGTTCTGTGTGTAAGTCTCCTTTTTTCTTGTATTCTCTCTCATATTTTTGTGGCATATTTCCTTTTCTGGAAGGAACCAGTCATCTGTAATTCTGAAGGAGAGTTTTTGTCTTTTATCTAGCATTATCTGAGAGTCTGTGCAGGCTGGACTCCTGTACAATGATAGTTCCAAGCACACAGTGACATTAGACACTCGGTTACGTCTGTACTGCCTGTCCTGAGTGCACAAATACAGGCTCACCAAAACAAGCCCTGTTTTTTGTCTTTTGCATTGTCTCTTGCTATTCCCAGGGCTGCCGTCAGCTACACAAAGCCATTTATTTTGATCTCTTGTACATAGGAACTGATATATACAAATTATTACCATTTTAAAAATATTAGCATTATAACAAAAGTATGTTGTTTTTTCTTGTGATATCAAGAGGTTGCTTTTTCCAGGGCGATTTAAGCCATGTAGCTTTATCATTTTCGGCATTTCCATACTATTCAACTGAGAAAGGAAATCATATTATTTCCAAGCCTTTCATTTTAGTTTGTGTAAGTTTAAGAAATAAACAATAAACACTGTGGCATTTTCTATAATGAAGTAATGATAACGACTGAACCAGCCTTTTTGTGCCTACTTGGCAAATGAATTCCAATGGGACAGGAACTTTCTCAGACAGAAGGTCACAGATTTGCTGTTCAAATGGTATTGTCGAAAGAAATATAGCAAGAAATACAAAGTGAGTTATTAGCTAGTACTTCAAGGAAATATTGATTTGGCTTAGCTTATAGAGGCTGTCCCAGGTTTCTGAAAGCATTTGCCCACTCATTTGCAGAGGGATTACAGAATTAATGCAGTTCCAAAAAAGCAATTTGTGCTTAGAGCTGTTAATCCATATCTGATATTCAGATTATTAGTTTTATAAACAATTATTAGTTTAAATTAACTAAATCCTATTGGATTCTTTAAATTAATGAAATCCTATTGGATTTTTCTCAAAATGGAGTGGCAATGCCTTGTTTTTTGGCTCGTTTAGAAGTTTTCAGAGTTTGAAAAAGCTCTTTGTGGAAAGAAGTAAGTATTGCTCTTCTGGCCTGCAGCTCTGGATAGTCACTTGTATGTCCCTCCTGGGGTACATTTGGACCCTAATTTGGCTTCCAACTCTTGAAACAGCTGCCAAGGGCTGGAGCAAGGCACCTGTGCAGTAGCGTGAGGACAGGGCAGCGGGCACTGGTGAGCCGCAGCCTCCAGTGAGCAAGTTTGCTCAGTGCTGAGAATGACTGGAGAGGAAGAACTTGAAGCCTTGTACGGGAGAATTGATTGCACTGTTGGTTTTTGTCCCACTGTGTTACTCTTTTTGGTGATGTTTGTGATTACAAGCCAAAGCTATCACCCCTATTTATTGCCGCTCTGGTTGCAGTCTGCCATTAAGGCGATGATTTGATTTAGTGATTTCCTGTGTTCAGTGTTGTTGTGGGAACTTCTGTAAGAAGTCCAACTGGAAAAAAAAAGTGTGTGGATAGCTGTCTGAAGGATACTCGGCTAGGGAAAAAAATCAAAAACAACCAAAAAAAAAAACCCCAACCTGCTCTTTTCTGACTTTGTTGTCAATTATACACATTAGAGTGTGATCTATATAGGAATAAAAGCTGCTATTTAACCCATTTCCTAACACCTGGAAGTAACTTGATTTACAGTTGAGAAAACTAATTTTTTTTTTTAGTAATATCAAAACTCTCACTGTGCTATTTTAGTGACATGTCATACAATGTGTCAAGAGCTGATTAGAGCAAAGTTTTGTCCTTTTTGGGAAATTATTCTAATGTAGTCTAGTCAAAGACTTTCATTTAATTACATGTGTAATACAACTTTCTGCCTTTTACTTAATTGGTCTCACCTACGTTGTTTCTGCCTATTAGATGATAATTTAGCAATTTCCAATTTGTATATCCCTAAGGGAGGCTCAGTGGGAATAAATGGGAATAAAAAATCTCTGCAGCTTTCTTCCTCAATTTACTGCTTGGTGGCGTCTCCTGTCTAGTGTATTGGTGAAGTGAAATGGAGAACATTAAGCAACAAAAAAGGAAATCCGTTGTATTAAAAGCTTGCTTTCAGAACAAAGCAGATTATGTAATATTTCACACATTTTTGTTTATCAGTATGATCCATATTTACTATTTTCCAAGAGGGTGGATGAAGCAATTTTTAAATGATGCATCTGAAGCGACGAGCTTGGACATCATATATTTGCTTTGTGAACAATGGGGCAGGTCTTACTTGCCGTTACCCAGTGACAAGCAAGTGCTAAATCTAAAAGCTGCTAGTTGTGGCTACCTCTACAGCTGAAATGGTTTTGTACTTGCTTACTGTATTATATGCTCAGTATAGCATATGTAAACCCAATTTTAATTATACATAAACTGTGTAATTGTGTATCTGAGTAAATTAGTACATCAGGAGCATGAGGCTTTCTCAGCTGTGGATAGGAAGGTTTGAAAAACTACTAAAGAATTCTGGGGGACAATTGATCTGGTAGTGCTAACCTGTTGGTTTGAGATTGTCTGTCTCTGGGATGTGCTATTTAAAATTGTTGTTTGTGATGGGAAAATATTTACTGGTCTGTTTACTTCAAACTATCACCGTGTGTGTGTGCCCTTCTGTGTACTTGAGTTTTTTAGCTTCTTTGCAGGAGGTGGGAACAAGGTGGGACATGATGGATTAAAACATAAAAATGTTGGTGGTATGTATACAAGTAAATTTCAGTTCTCCAGTAAGTTGGAATTGAAAATAATATTTTTTTTTGCTTGAATATGGAAAGTAAGGGTGTGATTCCTAAATTGGGATTCAGTTTTAAAGTGATGCCTAAGTCTAGATATGCCTACGTATGTTTGTAGTATAGTCAGTGAAATCTAGTCAACGAGGGGAAAGTATATGCAATTGTCATAAAAGAGATCTTGAGTCATTGTTGTCCATTTCAGAACCTTTTAATTTTACCTTGCAGTTTACCCCTTTTTTTTTTTTTAAAGAAACATTCTTTTCCAGAAATTTAGGTAGTATATGCTTTTATTATCTGTAAAAGAATGTTACAGAGAAACAGAGATTCACGTAATGTTGATTAAAATGTTTTCTGAGCTGATAAAATAGAGATGTAGAAGAATCAAAAGACTTTAAAAGTGATGCTGGAAAAAAATTACTTCAATGATTACGTTTGAAAACATTATTGAAACTTTTAGATAATACCAACATGATTTTTACTTGAAACAATTGTTTTTCAGTTTATGAAGCATTGAAAATATTAATACAAAAATATACATGCTTAAAGCTAGACATCGATGAAACATTTCAAGAATACATGAATAAAATAGATGAAAAATCGTATCGCTCCTTAATCATGATACCGTATTCCTCATTTTAGGGAAAATATGTTTTCTTAAAAAAATCATGAAAATTTTGAAAGAGCTTAATAACATTCTTAAGATGTTGCCTTTCAGTGAGCTTATAGTTGAAATATTGTTCTTTTGGGTCTTTCTTTGAAACTTTTTTATCTGAGGGCTTAGTGCTTGCCCTGATAACAGCAAGCGCTCTGTAAGTCTGTCACAACCTGGAGTGTCCTAATCTCCAACAGCATTAGTTAACTGCTTGTAACTTACTAGCTTTAATTTTGCTTCCTTCCACTTCCGTATTGAAGAAATCCATTGTTATTTAAGAAATGTGTATATCTGAAAATGATAACGGTTCCAAGTGTTGGTTTCATTGCCATTTCCCGTGGGGGCTGCAGATGATAAGATACGGTGATTTCTGCATGGGAGGTCACAGGGGCAGACTTCTAACTGAAATAGCAAGGTATTTTAGAGCTGTGCTCACTTTCTGGTTGTGCTAATAAGGCAAACCAGACAATTTGTGCAACAAAGTGATGTGTGGGGCAAAATGTGCAAAGGTAAATCGATATAAATGGGATGAGATCCAAGCGAAGGCAGTCCCAGCTCTGTGCATTGCTGTAGCTGGATCCAGGGCTGCTTAAGGCTGAGTGTAGGAGCAATAGAAGCAGTGCCTTGTTTATAAAGTGTTATCTCCGGGGCAGAGGGGAAACACTCTGAGGCTAGGACGTAAACATTCATTAAGGATCTAACTGTTGATGAGAACTGGTAACAGCAGTATGGTCTTCCAGGCTGCTGCAATGCTCACAGTGGTTGATTTTGTTTTCTAAAAATAGCCTTCCATCTAAGTTTGCTTCTAAATGAACACTTAGGTGTTAGTGGTGGAGGAAATATAACATTCTCATGTATGCGTTGTTTTTTCTGGGAAAAAAATATAGTTCGTATGCAGAGTTTGAGCATGTGAGAATCTCTTCCTTAACAAAAATCTTGTATGTAAAGATTGTCATGTACAATTTAATCTTCTCTTGCGTATCACTGCTACGGAGTGCTTTATGTGAGTGATTAGATAGCTACGAAGGTGGTGAGGGGCCTGTGGGGCAAGAGGGATGAGGAGCAGCTGAGGCCCCTTGGTTTGTTCAGCCCAGAGCAGAGGAGGCTGAGGGGAGGCCTCATGGCGGCCTACAGCTCCCTCACAGGGGAGCGGAGGGGCAGGCGCTGAGCTCTGCTCTCTGGGGACAGCGACAGGACCCGAGGGAACGGCATGGAGCTGTGTCAGGGGAGGGTCAGGGGGGTGTTAGGAAAAGGTTCTGCCCCAGAGGGTGGTGGGCATGGAACAGGCTCCCCAGGGCAGTGGTCACAGCCCCAAGCTGCCGGAGTTCAAGGAGCGTTTGGACCCCGCTCTCAGACACAGGGGTTGGGTTTGGGGAGCGCTGTGTGAGGCCAGGGGTTGGACTTGATGGTCCTTGTGGGACCGTTCCAACTTGGGATATTCTGTGATTTCTCTGTTGTGTAGGCTGCTCTGGTGTTTTGAGCACTCAGATTATCTCTGAGTTTGGTTTGGCTGGGATCGCAGTACCTTCTCTGAAGATGACCTTTCAGGTGTGTGCACCGTGTTATGGTCACGTTCCCTTGGGAGAGGAACGATGCCACCTGTTGCATGATTTTTTGGGAATTTTTAAAGTCTTTCACTGCCAAGAATGTGAGTTGACTTTCTAGGTATAGTATGTTCAGGAGGCCAATCTTGATCCTCTAGGGAGACAGAGGGAGCTGGAATGAGTAGACACAACTGCAGAATGAGATTTTTTGTTTGTTTTATCTGGCAAAAAGTTCCATGTTTTTTAATTTTTTGAATTAACATGTGTTTTCCTTTGATCTTTCTGCTGTATAGCGGTTATACTGAGTTACACAAATGAGTAACTGAATAATAAAATATGCCTTTTGAAATGTATTTTTGTGATTCTATGTTCCACTGTGACAGGGGCAGGAGGTACAGTATGGCATTATTTTGGATAATGACAGGATGAAAAGTCATGCATAGTTCAGATTTAGTAGATAAAGGGAGAATATTGAACTCAGTCTTCAAGTGTTATCATGGTTACACTTTTCTACATTTTCTAACTGAGTAAATGAATATTGATTATCAGTCTCACATGCCCCCTGTGGAAGTCAGTGTGTTTATAGATTATGCTGTTACCATCATTATTATTCTAAATTTTTTATTTCATTATGTAGCTAACAGTTTTGTTGCATGGTGATTGCCAGAGAAGTCCAAATCATTTAAATGGGCAAGTGAAAAAGTAGGTTCAAGTTGAAGCTAGTTGTTATGTCTCTTCATTTCCAGGTTATGTTTCTCAAATTCAGAGTTAGGAATTGACAAGCAAGATTCGCAGCATGAACAGTATAATTTCATTTAAACAGACGATTTATGTAGCCAACTATCTCTTAACATGATTCCATGTTCAAATATTACATTATGTATAGAGGAACTATTCCTTCCTAGTTTACCTTTTTATCATCTGAAATGCTGTGGATCAGATAAGTGTAAGCTGTTGAATTTTACAGACTTCAGCACTATAGTTTGACTTTTATCTCTTCTTCAATTATTTTAAATAATTAAGTTCTAAATGCAAATTTTTTAATTTAATTGACCTTTCAAAGATTAATGGAAAAATTTATCTTTTGCTCTGCGTAGTTCACATATTAAAGCAATCCTTTTTCTTTATGAAGTCAGTTTTCGGCCAGGAAGAGGGATCATTACTTATGGGTTGCTTGAGCTACTTATTTCTACGGTTGCGTTTTGTTGTACAGAATATAGATTGCGCTTCTCAAGCACTGAAATATTTAGAAGGAAGCACAAGGTATATGTTAGTTTGGATTACTTCACATTCATCTAGTAGTACAATATCGTAAAATATGTATTAATCTCACTACGGATTTGATACTTGAGGTCCTCGTTAGCCCATACCGAGATGTCACTACTCTATCAGCTGCAGTACTTGCATTTAGGGTGGAATTACTTGTACCTGAAACATGATATTATAAAAAATGTATTACTGAGATTGTACAATGGAATAATTAGGTGAGGGGGTTTGTTTATTTGTTTCTAATGTTGGCTCATGTTTATTTCCTCTAGCAAGTAAGAAACAGCAGCATCATCCTTTCTTGTAACATTTCCTAAAATTTAAGGTCACTGACAATACAGAGGCTGTTCACATATATACTAATGTATACATATATGAATATATATATTCATATACATATATATATATAGAGAGAGAACACAATATACGTATACATGCATATGGATATATAAGCATTTTGTGTAAGCAACACTAATCTAGTCTGGCTCTGTGTCCCTTCTGTCTCCTGTACATCAGGAGAATGAGCAGGAAGCATGAAGTGTAATATTGAATAACATCTCCAACTGCCTCCTTTCAGGTTCATTATGGAAACAGCTTGCAAACTCATCTGTGGGTGATAGTGTTTTAATAGGTAGTTAGTGATGAGGAAGAGTTTTTGGGTTCCTGTTATATTCTTTCTTCTTAAAGATAATTGAATAAGGACTATCTCTAGATTTTTATTCTTCCAGCCTAAGCAGCAATATTTTACGTACTTAATGAAAGCTGAAATCCAGTTACATTAACCAGATTGCTGCTTTTCTTTTAATTCCATGCCTGTTTTTAGCTCTGTTTCATTTAGTGAGCATGACGTGTGTAATTTGATTTCATACATTCATCCTCTCACAGGAGCTGAGGTCGTCAGTGGCACGGGCAGCATCATGGGGCAGGGGATGGCCAGGATCTGCCAGCAGTATGGGCACAGGGCAGAGGCAGCAGGCTGAGCACGGCAGGCGATGCTCCCTTACTGAATTCTCCACCTGTTAATTCTATCTGCTGCTCGCTGCTTCTGCGAAACTGTTGGGATTGCTTAATTTTAACTGGCACTGCTTTAGCAAAGAGGGATGTGTACAGTATTTGGCTCAGGATTAGTCATGATGGCATTTGCAGGAAGTTTTCTTCTGCACATAAAGTCCTTTTTGTTGTGCATTTTGTCATCAGGTCAGGGTAATATTTCCAGTAAAGTTGTAACTCATGTTATGAGAAGCCGTGAAATGGACTGTCCAATGCCTTTAATAGTTCTGTGCTGTTACTTTAACAAGACTTGAGATAACAGTCATGGAAATGGCTGATGCACCACTGGAAGGTTTGTCATTTTTTTCTCTGTAAGTCATTTTGACAGGTGATGTGGGACAATACCGTGCAGACATATCATCAGCATTGCCAACGAGCTGACCTTTTCCTCTTCGTTCACTTAATTTGTATTTGAATAATTTGCATCCCTGTAAGGATGCTTCCCTGTCTGAGTAGCTGTCACAACGGCTTGGGCTCGTTTCATGACAAAACCCAGGAGTTTCAAACCACAGTTGTTTCATTATTCATGAAAACTTTTGTTACTTTATTCCTCCTCATGCACAAGCAAGGTTAGCCGGAGAGAAACAAAACCTGTTTTGCATTTGCAGGAATGGCTATTAAATATTTTTACATAATGCAGTGTTTTTATACAAATAACTCATGATTTATTTAAAACTCTCCTTGTAGAAAATTTGGATAGCTACCCATGAGGCAAAGCAGGTTAAAATGAAACTAGTCCCTTCCCGAAGTGTGTGTGTGTTTAAGCTTTTGGGTTTTAAGATCGTGTAAGTTTTCCCTCATACGTAATTCCTGTGAAGGGCAAGGTACTGGGTATGCCATCACCCTTGCACGCTGTGAGCCATCATTGTCATAGCTGTTCACGATGAATGCCTGTTTCAATCTCAGTGCTTTTTTTACTTTTTTTGTTTTTTTTTTTTTTTTTTTTTTTTTGCTGCTCTCTATATAGTGCCACTAGATTCGTGTCATATTGCAACAAGTAAGGACTAATACAGGGAGAAAAGAGGTGCAGAGAACTCTTCTCAAAAAACGTAATTGGTAAAGTAACTGTTGATGGAAGTGGAAGAAGACTTTAATGGCTAAAATGCATTTTAGTTTCATTATTTTGATGCACAGCACAGTCACAAAGTTGGGTGATGATCAAGACATTGCCTTTCACTTCCTGCTGCTTTTGAGATAAAACCCGTGTGATCTGTATAGATCACGTAAAGGCAAAAAAAAAAAAAAAAATCCTTTTTTTTGTAACGCAATGTCTAGCATATCTACTTTCTCCTTCAATTAACTGGCATCAGGAATCTTTCATCTGTTCATTCATACCTTGTCAGTGAAATGCATCTTCTAAGGTAGGAGCAATCATTGTAGTAGAAGTGAAGAAGCTGTTTGCACAGGGGTAAAGATCACAGAATCGTAGAATGGCTTAGGTTGGAAAGGACCTTAAAGTTCCAACCCCCCTGCTGTGGACAGGATTGCCAGCCACTAGACCAGGCTGTCCAGGAACCCATCCAACCTGCCCTTGATCACCACCAGTGGTGGGGCATCCACAGCTTCTCTGGGCAGCCTGTTCCAGTGCCTCACCACTCTCTCAGTGAAAAATTTCCTCCTAATAGCTAACCTAAACCTTCCCTCTCTTAGTTTAAAACCATTCCCCCTTGTCTTATCACTATCTACCTGTGTAAAAAGTCAGTCCCCCTCCTTTTTATAACTCCCTTCAAGTACCGGAAGGCTGTGGTGAGGTCCCCCCAAAGCCTTCTCTTCTCCAAGCTGAACAAGCCCAGCTCCCTCAGCCTTTCTTCAGGGAGAGGTGCTCCAGCCCTCTAGATTTAGGGCTGAGTGACTGATTTAGGCTAAGGTATTTATTTTTTGTTTTCATTTGGAGGTGAAGCCTTCCAATCCACTACACATTCCATAGGCTGAGAAAAGCAACAGTAATGACAGAATGTAGAGACAAAATTCTGTATGAATATTTTTAGCACAAGAGGAAGCAGAAAACTGATGGTGAAAGAAAGGTGTTTATGTTTAAGAAGGAGTTAGGATTTGTTTTTCTTATTCTACACCTTGAGTGTAACTAAAGTCTTGAAAAACGTTGTTTATTTCTGTTTATTTTTTTCATACATTCTACCTACAGCTGTATTCATAATATTCTTTCCTGTGATATTTTCTCTGTAGTTCTGAGTTTTACTCAGACTTCTCACTTTCTAGCAGGACAGTATGTTTGGGACATTTTTGTATCTTTTCGTGTGACATGAGTTGTCACTGTGCTAAATACACTAAGCACAATATGAATGAAAACATGGTTAAAAAATATAAAAATGAGTAGAGGTCAGAGTACCAGGAGCCCCATTTGTTTACAATACCATGCCTTTGAGCTTTATACAAGTTATTGCAGAGCTGTACAATGGAGTGTTATTAAGAAAAGTCTAGCCTGTATTCCTGAAGCTGATGTGGATTTGTTGTAGAGTATCGGGGGAAAAACAGTGCCTGCATGCATATTTAATTTCCAGAGAAAAGATTACCGTATTGCCAGTAATGATCCATTAACAGAAAAATGCAGTCTTAATGCCTTCAATTAAATATTAAGTATTGTTGGGCAGGAATGTTTTTCTAATGTATCATTCATTTAGAGAAGTGTGGCACAGTAAATAATGAGCTGTTCTCCAGGTGCATCGAAAGATGGATTCTAAATCTTGTTCACTGTTCAGAAACTACGATGATTTGTTGTTGAAATATGAATATAGGCAACTACCTATGAATATTCATGTAAGAATTTAAGCAATACTGTATATGTAATATAAATTCAGTACTGGGTTTGCAACTGGGCATGTACCACTGAGTACAAAGTGATCTTGGAAACAGAGCCTGTGTAAAACCCAAGAAACTGCACTGACTTGTGCAGATCAGTGGTAAAAACCAGTACGAACTGAAGTTGTTACTTTCAGGCCTGATTCTTTTTTTTTTTTCTTTTTCTTTTCCAATTCAATCTTCAGATTTTGTCTAGGTGTTTTTCTTTACATTCTTTATTTCTGGCTTGATTCCTGCAGTTGCTGTGATATACTTTTGGCAGGTCATTTCAGCTTTTTAATCAGCCCAGCACTTGATAGTCTTTGCATGCAGATGAAGAACTCTTAATGATCTCTTGCTGAAGGAAAAATAGCCAGGACAAAAACACCCCTTGGAGAGGAATAGATTAATTCCTCTGACTTCTTTGATTTTTGAATGTGAGGATGAACAAAGAAGCAGTGTGCAGAGGAGGTAGCTTATAGAAATAGTAATTACACCACCTTTGCCTCAGTGCTGTGTTTGTACTTCTTAACGATGAAGGAAGGTAGTTGTGGAACATTAACAGCTTCCCCTGACATGTCAGCTTTTGCTCGGGGTGAAGCCTGATGGGCCGATCTTAATTCATCTTTCCACAGTAAACTTGATAAGCTTTAGATTTTTCCGTGTTTTTGTAATTGCTGTGTATCTTTTCTCACTTTTTTTTTTTTTTTTTAATTTAAACATTTTCTTAAATTAATTTTAATTATAGAAAATCTCTTCTTGTCTGGTGGGATTTCAAAGCTCTTTCTTGAAAAAAATAGTGTTTTGCTTTTGGCAACATTTGGGATATGTTTCTGGAAAATGTTTCTCTGATACATGTAGAAATAGAGAAAAAGAGTAATAGTAATCCTGAGTTCTCCGTGAAATGCTCTTTGCATTTCCAATGTAGTTGCATTTCGTCGTGATTGGTTTTAAAAAGCTGTTGCTTGGTCTTGTGATTTCCTTAAGTGCAAAGTCATCCCAAGAGCAATGTATTTTAATTCTTCCCTAATTATTTTTCTGTTTCAGACAATTCAGGAAATTAAAGCTGTTTTGGCAGCACAGTATATTAGATCTGCTATAACCACATTTCATGTGATGTGAGCTGCTCTAAATTCCCTTCTAAATTAGATTAGTGATTCTAGTTTAACATATAAGTATTTAGTATGCATTATAGCATAATATATTTAATTAATTTATGTCTCACCATACATTTAATAAAGCAATTATTTAGCCATTTGCTACTGATGAATTACACTATGGTTTTGAAATTAATATTGACTGTAATTCATTACCATACATTAAGCAGGATGCAAATATCTACTCAAAGTAAAATGAAAGGTCATATTCGACACTAGTACTTGACACCATTTTGTCATTCCTTCCTGAGTTTTCTAAGGAGAAATTCCAAGGAATTTGTTGAAAGTTTTTTTTCAGCAAGTGTTGAGCACACCTGGAGCATTTACGTGCCAAGATTAAAGGCAGATGAACTCCTGCAGGGCCATGTTGAGGTCAACTGGTTGCAAGACCAAAGCAGATATCTTCTGCACTGCTCCCAAAGGCATTAAGACATCGACTGATTTTTTTTTTTTTTAAATTTTATGGACAGGTTTCTGTTTTCAGTAGCATAAATATCATGTGACGTATATATCATGAGTATACACACTAGATGCCACAGGGACAAACACAGCATAATGGTCTGCATTTTCTGCAGAAGTAATATCTATAAAGTTGTTGTAGTGAAAATCTTTTTTTTTTTTCTTTTTTTCTCTTTCTTTTCCCTATGCTACAGTATGGCTATCCAAGTTGACAAGTTCAATTTTGAGAGCTTCCCAGAATGCCCTGCTGATGGGACACAGTATGCGAATGCAAAGCAGCTGGAAGAAGAAAGACAACAAGCAAAAGGTCTGGAGATTAACAGCAAGCTGGATATTTGCTGGAAAATTATATCCTTTCATAAGTACTTGCTTTAAAAATACATAAATGGGTGCCCTATGACATTTTATTGTATAATTCAACTCACTTTGTAGCAGTGTTACTAAAAAGAAAAACAATTAGAACTATGAAGTTTATAATAATTACAGACTGTTTAAGGTTAATTGTGCTGTATATTATTCAGATGATGTTTGGGTCTCACTATAATGGCTTTTTCTGAATCATTGAGCCTGTCTGAAACCCTGCGTGTTTTTCCCAACTTGTAGGGAGCTGTGGAGACGTAGCTAGAATTCAGGAGAAGTAGTTTTATGGGGTCAAATTTTTCTCTTCTCCCCCCCCCACTCTCTAAGTGAATCATAAAGAGGTACATGAAGCTGGATTTAGAGGGTTTTCACATATGTAATTAAATCTGAGCAAATCAGAACATATTAGAATAATTTATTTTCAAGTCCTTTTAACAGATGTAGTAATCTATCTAACCTTGGGTGGCCATTTTAAGGCTTAGGAAGGACTTCAGTGATGACGTAGTCATCCTAAACATAAAATCCTCATAATCATTTTAAATGCAGTCATATATTCCCTTATCAATAATAAGAGCTTACCTTAAGAAGCTTTCCCATACACTCAGTTTAGCGTTAAAATGGTGTTTTTGTAAATTACATGATTTCAACAAAAACTCTTATGCTTTGCTTATCAGGAATGCACTTTTTTTATAACTGTCATCAGGGAAACGTTCTCTGCAGCCAACAGCCTCCTAAACTGTGTTTTGATGCTCAGCATCCTTCGGATTTGTGTTTTTCACTCAGGTCATCGTCACATTTGCATGAGCGTGTACAGCAGGAAATCAGAGAAGAGTGGCAATCAAATCATGGTTTGTCTTTAGAGATATCTTTTTGTACTTATAATTGTACTTTTATCTAGTGATCTGAAATGATTTTTTTTTTTTTTTAAATTCCTAATTATTAAAGCTGCACAAATCTGTACAGGATTAGTCAAAAGCAAGACATGAGATTTAAATTAGATTCCTCTTGCCTAGTTCCATCCAGACTCCCTAGGCAACATTTCAGAAAGAATTCCATTTGTGCAGAAAATGTCAATATTTAACCAGAACTCGCTTAGAAAATTTCTCTGTTGTGGAGAGATATAAATTTTCTTTGATAGCATAGTTGAATTCTTATGTTGGAATTGAATGTGTAGTTGTAATAATTTTGTCAGGGTGTAAAACTATATCCTCATTCGTTTCTGTTGCTAAGCAACAGTGTTTACATCCCTTCTGCATTCTGTGTCTAAACCCAATTTTGATACCCAGACTATCATGGCTGACAAAGAATCATAGAACGGCTTGGGTTGGAAGGGACCTCAGAGATCATCTAGTTCCAACTCCCCTGCCGTGGACAGGGCTGCCAGCCACTAGCTCACTAGATCAAACTGCCCAGGAACCCATCCAGCCTGGCCTTGAACACAGCCAGGGATGGGGCATCAACAACTTCTCTGGGCAGCCTGTGCCAGCGCCTCACCACTCTCTCAGGGAAGAATTTCTTCCTGATGTCCAACCTAAACCTCCCCTCTTTCAGTGACGTGTTAGTCAGCCTCTTAGAAAACAATGCATGAATTCTGTGTGTTAAATTCAGTGCAAGCATTAGTTTCTGTGCTTTCAGGATTTGTTATGAATGTTTTCCTGTTCCTGGAATCAAAGCTGCAATCAAAGCTATTCTATACCTAAGATACTGATTTACATGTGTGGGCTTAAATATTCTTGAAGGAAATGCGTGTGTTGTTCATAGGTTTCATGTCTCAACAAGTGTCAATCTTTCTGATCCCTGTATTTTTTAGAGCAACATTAGATGTCAACAGGTTTAAAAAAAAAAAATAAAACAAACAAAAAAAACCCCCACAATTCTCCTCTCACTTCTACTAAGTTTGAGAAACTTAATTTCTCAGATTTCTAAGACAGCTATCTTTCCACCAGAGTAATCTGATACTGGCTGGCAGTTTTTATTTTAGATATCCTGGTGGACAGATACACAGAGAAATGGATAAATAGCTTAACTGTGTAAGCTTTGTTTCCCTTCAGAAGCCAGCAGCCAAGAGATCAAAAGTATTTGCAAAAACAGAAAGGGATATAGCTGCGTTTATTCCTTACTAGAGAAGGAAGTTTTGCAAAAGCCTTTTGAATTGTATGACAGTGAGCTCTTTGGTGTCTACCATCTCTAAACTAGTTTAAGCTGTCCAGCTAACCTTTCTGTGCTAAATATATGCATGAGAAGAGGAATGTATAGCTTAGAGAACGCAGTTCAGAATATTTTAAGTAATCTTCTATTGTTTACAAGGGAAGAGGTATTTTGTTTAGTTTATTAGAAGTATACAAAAAATGATATCTGCTTCTGTCTATACAACAAAGTGGAAAAATGAGTTGTCGTGGTTAGAATTTGAGAGATTCAGTGTTCATAAGGAACCAAAGAAAAGTTGGTGTCTCCTGCATCAATTGCTTTTTACACTGAAGATATAGTTGGATATGTGGTAGAAACAGTAAAGAAGGAGAATAGCTCATTTTTTTACACTTTTTAAGTAAGCCAACTAACGTGTTGGTAAGAAGCTTACAATTCCTTACATTGTTACAGTATTAGGTTGATACCATATGAAATCATCACATAAACAAAGGCTTTGAATTTTAATTGTGTAATTTGTAATTAAAATGACACTGAGTGGAAGAGAATAGGTCAGCTGGAAGAGTCCTACAAAGATCAGCTAGTCCAACTGCCTGACCACTTGAGGGCTAACCAAAAGTTAAAGCATGTTATTGAGGGCATTATCCAAATGCCTCTGGAACTCTGACAGGCATGGGCATCAACCACCTTGCGAGGAAGACTGGTTCAGTGTTTGACTACCCTCACAGTGAAGAAACTTTATATAGAAGCCCTGTGAGGGCCAGAAACAGTTCACAAATAATGAGGATTCAGAGTTGTTATCCATATGTCTTGAGGAGCATTAGGAATATCTTCCAGTATGAAAAGTGCATTTTCCACTGCTTTATTCATTGAAGTATTCAGGGTTGCAAGTGGTGAGATTTTTGAGTGCTTCATTTGTGAAAGTACTGTAATACTTGATCAATTTTCATATACTATTGTAGGGCTGAAGGCAGGAGGTAGAGACAACACAGCATATTACCCAGTGTAACCTCTGCACATTTTTGATAGAATGGAAATTAGTAGGAAAACAGACCTTCTGTGAAAGCTTACTGCCATGCCGTTTCAATTAAGAAAAAAATCTGAAGTAATTTAACTTAAAGTGACATTGAGATTATAGGTGTATTGAGATAATTTAAATTAAGAACATGCTGTCTTGTTTTTTAGCATCTGGTAGATGGCATCTGGTATCTGCTTAACCAAGGTTTGTTGTTTTAACACAGGATTTGAACAGATGGAGCACACGTAGTATTAAGGTGTCTAATATTTTCAACTTATGCTTCTCTTCATATTTTCTAAATATTTTTAAACAAAATGTATATTTTCTGTAAGGAGCTTTTATGCATTCTGTCTTGTGGTTCAAAGCATCTGTACCAAGTGTTCTTTAAAGTTTCTAGAATGCTGTGTTGCTGAGTGCTCTGTCCTCATGTTTATACTGATACTCTGTACCTGATTTCTTGTTAAATCTGGAGTTAAGAAATGTCATGTTCATAGAATCACAGAATCACAGAATGGTTTGGTTTGGAGAGGAACCTTAAAGATCATCTAGTTCCAACCCCCCTGCCATGGGCAGGGACACCTCCCAGTAGACCAGGTTGCTCAGAGCCCCATCCAGCCTGGCCTTGAATGCTTCCAGGGAGGGGGCACCCACAACTTCTCTGGGCAACATGTTCCAGTGTCTCACCACCCTCACAGGAAAGAATTTCTTCCTAATACCTAGCCTAGATCTCCCCTCTTCCAGTTTGTGGCCATTACCCCTCATCCGGTCGCTACACGCCCTTCTGAAGAGTCCCTCCCCAGCTCTCCTGTAGGCCCCCTTCAGGTACTGGAAGGCTGCTGTCAGGTCCCCCCAGAGCCTTCTCTTCCCAGGCTGAACAACCCCAACTCTCTCAGCCTGCCTTTGTAGTGGAGGTGCTCCAGCCCTCTGATCATCTTCGTGGCCCTCCTCTGGACCCCCTCCAACAGCTCGATGTCCTTCTTGTGTTGGGGGCCCCAGAACTGGATGCAGTACTGCAGGTGGGGTCTCACAAGAGCAGAGTAGAGGGGCAGAATCACCTCCCTCTCCCTGCTGGTCACGCTTCTCTTGATGCAGCCCAGGATGTGGTTGGCTTTGTGGGCTGCAAGCGCACCTTGTCAACTCATGTTGAGTTTTTCATCAACCGACACCCCCAGATTCTTCTCCTCAGAGCTGCTCTCCAGCCATTCTCTGCCCAACCTGTGTTTGTGCTTGGGATTGTCCTGACCCAGGTGCAGGACCTTGCACTTGGCCTTGTTGAACTTCATGAGGTTGGCATGGGCCCACCTCTCCAGCCTGTCCAGGTCGCTCTGGATGGCATCCCTTCACTGTAGAATGTCAATGGCACCACACAGCTTGGTGTTGTCCGCAAACTTGCTGAGGGTGCACTCGATCCCACTGTCCATGTCGCTAACAAAGTTGTTATCCTCTGATGCTGTTACTCCATCATAAAAGGCCACCAAGTTTGTCAGGCACGATTTGCCCTTGGTGAAGCCATGCTGGTTGCCACCTGTCACCTCATCGTCATTTTCCATGTGCCTTAGTAGATCCTTCAGGAGGATCTGCTATATTCCCCCTGTGGAAGATGAAGGGCAGGTTAGACTTCCCTTTGTGCTCTTTACACACTCTTTGTTAGACCCCCAGAGAGTCTTACTCTTCAGAACATTCCATTGGTCTGTACTGTCTGCATTTTAACTGAAGAAATTCAGATCTATTCAAACTCATTTCGGAGAATTTGGTCACATGCAAGTGATCCTCATTTTTTTTAGAAAACTATGCAAGGATTTATCAACGTTCAACTGGATGAAGGGATTTTTCCTAGGGAGCGCATAAGGGTTTGGCAAGGGACAGTATAAAGAAGTTAATTATGCTTTGGTCTTATTCATAGTGACGTTTAGCATAACTCTTGCTGCTGTTGCATGAGGAGTCCATCTCCATCCTCTAGCTCTTCTCAACCCTTCTGATGAAGTGAGGTAAGGACATCCGTGCTAGCTGACTGGTGAGTCTGGCTTAGGACCTTGCAGGACAGACACTAACGCCTCTAGAGTAGCAGGAGAAAACAGGGAAGGGAGAAACATGTGGGAGAATATGGATGCCTGAATTGCAAACTTGGAAATACCTTGGAGGGCATGGATGCCATCCAGAGCAGTATTGACAAGGTCTTCACCAAGTCAGTTGGAGTAACCTTGATTTCACTACAAAAAAAAAAAAAAAAAAATTTTTGCATCTGGAGTGGAGCTATTCTGTGCATCAGTGTAGGTCAGGGACTAGATGGCTAGAACAAAAAGGACATTGGGTCTGGACAACGTTGTGTGTGAGTCAGCAATGCACCCTTGTATGGATGAAGACTCACCACGTCCTGTCCTGCACAGATGACAGCAGAGCCAGCAAGTCAAGAGGAAGGGCTGTTACGCTCCCCTTGGCACGCCAGTGTGTGCAACTTTGTCTTGTTTTGATCTCTCAGTGTGATGGAGATACTGAAAATAGGGTGTAGGGAGCCTCTTTGGCCTCCTTCCTTGGGGATCAGGTTGTTTTCTTCGGGTGCCTAGGTGGTGGTTGTGGAGAAGATGGAACCAGACTCTGGGAGATGCGCAGTTAAAGGGTGAGATGACTGTAGCAGGTTGCAGCCAGACAAATTCCAGCTTGGCACCAGGAAAAAACCTTTCATAGCAGCAGTCCAGCAGTAGAACAAGTTGTCCAAAAGTGCTGTAAAATTGGTGATTTTGAAGATAGTGAAAAATTCTGGACGAGGCCTTGAACAACCTGGTGTAATGTTGATGTTTTTCCCGTTTTGAGCATGGGGTAGGGCAGTGACTGCTGGAGTTGTTTCCATTATAAGTTATTCTGTGATTTCTGCTGCAATGCAGTGGGCTCGATCAGAGAATGGCTGTTGAAAACTGAACTCCTGTTCCTCCCCTGTCTCCTGTTTTCTTCTGATTTCAGACTGAGAAATTTTCTAATTTTGTGAAAGAATTGCTATTTCAGTGAAATGAGATGATAATGTTTGGGAATGATATTCATGAAAATGTTCTGAACCCAGCCCAGCCCTAAAAGCATTTAAAAATGAAACTTCCTGTGCTACCTTTAAATATCATGTTCCATTTTTAACTTTTGTAATAGTTAGTCTTGATCTTTTTTAACTTCAGCATTAATCTCTGTGATTTCTATGAAGCCTGTCCTATTTGAAATTTTTTACTATAGTTTTAAAATTGTATTCTTTGTCTCTTCCTCTGGTGGTTCTTTTCTATATTTAAACCTATTTGCTATCTTTTTTTTT
>VXAV01006008.1:87016-116731 GCA_013399715.1 Alectura lathami | reverse complement strand
TATTTCCTTTTGGAAAGTTCTGGCAGCAGGAAATACTCGTTTTGCAGAAGTCTGTTGTATTTTAATGTCTAATACTTTCTCAGTCTGAAATTACTCTTGAATATATTATCCTATTTGTATAACACAAGGATTATGTCCATGTAGAAGCAGTAGCTCATGGAAAAAACGTTGAAAAGGATGTTTTGATTAAATGCCTCGTTTTACTTGAAGGAAAAAAAAAAAAAAGCAAAAATGAAAATTAAAAAGCCATGGAGAAATTTCTCTTTCTTTCAATGAACTGTAACTTCAAATATTCACTGGTTTAATCTTTGTTACCTGTTTTCACCACAGTGCAGTCAGGTAAACCTACTTGTGGTCCTCATGAGGAAAGCTAGCTGGATCCCTCAGAAAGTGTAGCATGGCAATACAGGCTAATTTTGATTTTATTAGTGTATCAGACAGATGGGGATCTAAAAGATTCTCTTTTGAATTTGGTAGGGGGGAATAATAAGTCGTTGGGATTGTCTGAACAATCAGTGTGTGTGTGTACACATTTAGACGATGAGACACTGTCTTTCTGAGCCTAAGTTGTAGCAAGAATATGTTTTGTATTCAAAAATTATAGGCGTAGTGAGGTGTTACGTGTTTCAAATCACCCAAGATGTAGTGCCAATTTTTTTTTCCTGTGTTTCTTTTTCCTGTTATTTTGAAATGGTAGAAGCAGTGTTTGTGCTTTCATGTGGTTTATTGTAGACCTTAACTGTCTTGTACTAATCAGCTTTTTTAGTGACAGTGGTATGTGCTGAGTATCAACAATGAGATAATCTTATGCAAAACATCTTGAATGTTCTTTGACCATGAGCACTTCTACTTAAAGAACTATTGTTTCAGTGTGTATTCCTGCCTCTCTGAATTTTTTGATGTTATTGGTAAGTTACTTTAATGTAATATAGTATAGTCGGCCACTTGAGGTATTTTTTCTCTCACATCACCCTATTTGTAATCACAACCTTGCTTTCCTTTGAGTTTTCCTTTTCTGCAAGGAAGAGTAACTAGTGTTTTAATGTGAACACTCCTTATAATAGACAGCCTTTACATATGCATGTATATATACACATATATTGGCTAAGAAATGGTGCCCCAGTGTTGTGCAACAAAATTAATTTTACGATTCTTCAAGGCTTTTTCTATATTGATGGTTACATTGAAGGGTTTACTTTATTAAAAATGCTCACATTGAAACATGGATGAATATTTAATGTGGTTTTGATTAAAAAAAGACTGGTTCTTGTTCAAAATTATAAAAGCTGGACTTCAAAATTCCATTTAAATTTGATATGCTTAATTCATATTAGAGTTAATACCACATTTCTAAAATTATAAAAGTATATTGAAATAATTTTTCATTTAAATTTGACGATCCTGTCTTTGTTTCATCAAATGCAAGGCAAAGAGTAGTATTAAAAGTTACTGGCACTGAAATTTCAGTGGAAAGGTTAGAAGTCAGCTCTGAAGGTTGTCAGATGGAGGAAAAGAAGTGGCTCTTAGTGGACAGTGTCAGCTGTGATTTTGTATGATTTAATGACTGGGGAAGGAACAAGTATTTAAAACATGGGGACTCATAAAAAAGAAAATATGTCAAAGGGTAGAGAGAGAGTTCTTAATATGTTGTTAAAATTGATTTTAAGATTTAGGACATCTCTGGAAAATGAAGTTGTCCATTAGCGAAGTTAGTAAATCACACGTAATTGAAAAACAGAATCTTGCTCAACACCAGCAAGTTCAGTGTTCTCTAAAATTTATGACATATTTTCTTTTTACTGCTGGGCAACAAACCAAATGTAGGAATAGATGTAGTTTTAAGGTGCATATATTAATATAATCAAATCAAGGAAACATAGCCTGCTAAGTTAAATGAGGAGAACCAGGACTCTTCCAAGGCATATGTCGTGCAATTCCTGTGGTTAGATTTGAAAATGATCAGATGGAAGCAAATGTAATCGCTTGCAGTGCAATATTTTTTCAATCTTTATTTGATTTATGTTGCAAAGTTTTGCAAGCAAGCAAAATATGGAGACCATACACTTATCAGTTTGATGGTACTCTTCTGCATTTTATAGCAAAATTACCATAGGTACAAATGCCATGCACAAAATGTTGTTACTGGACTCGAAATAGACCGAATTTGAAATAGGCTTTCCATTAAACCTGGAGTAGCCTGGACCCACGATATTCCTACATTCAGCTTTGAGAAGTGCTTCTTCAGCAAGAGGTTCCCAACAGTTGGCATGCTCTACACAAATTTCATGACACAAACCTTTTTGAAATTCCCCTCCCGTGTAAAGCAAAAGCAACTTAGCTTCTATCACTGGCTATGAGCACGATGTGAAGATGTTTACTGTGATGGTCCTCATATATGTAAGAGAGAAGATGAATTAGAGAAATGTGATTTAGGAATTTAGAATTGGAGACAAATGTTTAGGTGCTACATGTCCTAATATACAGGGCAAGTATGTAGCTTTTTTTTTGCTTGTAGAAACTGGCCAAATAACTGAAAACCAATGATTATACATAAACTCTAAAGACAATACTTGCAGTGTTATTCTAGGAACCATGCAAATGTCAAGCATCACCATAGGCATGATCCAGAAAGAGCTTTTTGTTTTCATTCATTCTTTTATTTCATTCACTAATTTCATTCATTCTTCACTTCTTCTTTTCTAAGAAATATGAATTCTAATACAGTTGATAGCATTTAACTCATAGATGACTTTTCACAATGCAATAGATTTCATTTTCCAGTGTGTGCTGGAGGGGATGCAAGGAGTCACAGCAGCACCTGCTATCTGTGCAAGCTGGGGGACAAAAGGATTGAGCAGAGCCCTGCTGAAAGGGACGTGGGGGTACTGGTCCCTTGGATGACAAGCTGGACATGAGCCAGCAGTGTGCCCTCGCAGCCCACAAAGCCAACCGCATCCTGGGCTGCATCCAAAGAAGCGTGGCCAGCAGGGCAAGGGAGGTGATCTTGCCCCTCTACTCTGCTCTCATGAGACCCCACCTGGAGTGCTGCGTCCAGATGGGGAGTGCTCAGCACAGGAGGGACATGGAGCTGTTGGAGCGTGTCTGGAGGAGGGCAACAAAATGACCCAAGGGATGGAACACCTCCCCTGTGAGGACAGGCTGAGAGAGTTGGGGCTGTTCAGTCTGGAGAAGAGAAGGCTCCGGGCAGAACTGATGGCAGCCTTTCAGTATCTAAAGGGCGGCTACAAGAAAGAAGGGGACAGACTCTTTAGCAGGGTCTGTTGTGATAGGACATGGGGAAATGGTTTCAAATTGAGAGAGGGGAGATTTAGGGTTGGATGTAAGTAAACAGTTTTTTACCATAAGAGTGGTGAAGCTCTGGCACAGGTTGCCCAGAGAGGTGGTGGATGCCCCATCCCTGGAGACCTTCAAGGTCAGGCTGGACAGGGCTCGCTCTGAGCAACCTGCTGTGGCTGTAGGTGTCCCTGTTCACTGCAGGAGAGTTGGACTAAATGACCTTTAAAGGTCTCTTCCTACTCAAATGATTCTGTGATTCTATGATTCTGAAACTAGCAGTGCTCTCCAGATTAGAACTGTAAAGTGGTGGTTAACAGCCAAAGTTAGTTATTTATGTATAGGTAAAGAATTCTGCACATTTTGTTGTGGGTTCACAATACGTTGTTGATCTACTTGCATCATACAGTATATTTTACTTAGAGAACTCAAAAAGTCAGAATTGAAGGGTGGTTTTAAATTGTCTCTCACAGGTAGCTGGGATCAAGAGGAGAGGTAAATTTAAACATTTTCTCAAGTGTTTAATGGAGTCCACAACTGCTTTGGAAGTTCTGTCTGGTTAAGTTTCACAAAACATCTTATGGAAGTATTACTTTTTAAAGAAGTTATCTTAACAATATCTATATATTTTTTTTTTGTTTTAAAGAGCATCAAATTAGAATATTTTTTCACAGCTTATATATTTCATGGATCTTAAAATTAATTGCTGAAACTACTCACCCATTTTATTCTGCATTTTCCAGTCTGGCCTCAGACCATAACTAAATCTTTCTTTCCAAAGCTTATGTGATTGACTCTTAAGGATTGCAGCAGTGTCAAATCACCCCATCCTGAATACAGACGAAAATATTTAAAAAAATCTGTCAGTGAGAAGAAGATGAACCCATACATCGCCATGCCTGTGCTTTGGGGTGCTGTGTTGGCACCCTGGCAGATTGTTTTCCCCAGGGGCCCAGTTAAAAAGGACCAGATTTCTGCAGACAGGATTACTGTTAACAGTTTTGCTTTAGTCAGGACAGTCCTACAATGTTACTCGTCCTCTATATTTGAGATTTGGTGTCTTGGTGTTTGTTAAAAGAATAAGAGAGAACTGCAAAGAAGCAGTTTTACTTCTAATAAACAAATCACTTATAGGCCCTCCACAAGATTGTGTGGATAAACTACATATAGGGATAAGCTTGGGAGTATGGAGAGACTTGGAGGGTGTATGAATGTCTGTCCTTCAAAAATACTACAAATATTATTCTCTCAATGTATCAAACTAAAATATTCTTAATTTAGCTATATTTTAAAGTCACAGAAGGATGGCTTTTACCATCAGGAGAAGGTTGAAACCAGTGTTAACCAGAAAATTTGAAGAGGACGCTGTCTGTGTAGTAGAGAATCACAGTCTGATTCATAGTAAGATGGAAATTGAGAAACAATCTGGCAGTAAATGAATTTTACTAGGTAACCAACCTTTCTCATCCATTTATAAAAATCTTCAGGTTTTTCATTTTTATTTTTAAGAGAGGTGGGAACACTTTCATATCTTAACAGCTTGTGTGCAGGCTGTTTTGGAGGCTATTTTGGCAATGTCAAACAAGCAACATGCTTTAGTTACTGGGAGGTGTTAAGGGCCTGGGGTAGTACACTGAAAAAAGGACTAACTTGATAAAAACTAGGGCATCTGGCACAAAAGTAATGTTCTCACATGTCAAAACATGCTATTGTGTGATATGCTTTGAATCAGCTGTTGCTTCTAATTCTTCCCAAAGCCTTGGCTACTCTAAACTGAGAGAAAAAACGAAGAGAAAGGGTTTCAGACATAACTGAACCAATACTGATTTCAAAGAAAGGGTACAAAGGATAAAGAGAGCACCATAAAGTGAAAATAAATGAACCAAGACTTCTATGTAAATAGCTTGAGACAGGCTGGGCAGAGTGCCAGTAGTTACCTCCATCTCAGATTTCTGAAAGAACTGGTTGGTAGCTGAAGCTGCAGGTCCAGGATTTCTAAGAAAGTAGTGGGAAGAGGCTGGAGGGAAAATGGAGTAGTAGATGCTAATGAAGTTGTGTAAGTATTGGTCTAGGACCATTCTTTAGTGATTTCACCAGTGTGAACTGTTAGTGATTTTTACTTAAAAAAAAAAAAAAACCTGAATGAACTGATGAAATGTGCTGATGGCTCACAGACAAGCACCACCATCTCTTCAAAAAAGGGTCAGGCTACCACACAGGAATCGATAGATAATCTCAAAAATCAAAGTACCGTAACTGAAATGGATGAAGTGTAGTCCAGAAAGGACGGCTGTCTGTTCTGAGACTAATAACACAGAGATCTGGTGGAAGTTCAGCTGTCTGAAACGACTGGAGAGGAATTGATTCCGTGTTGCTCTGAGCTACCGGTGTGATTCAGCTGTGAAGAAAGGTGTCTGATGTCTGTACAGGTCTCTAATGGAACCTCCTATGGGAAGCTTTGAACAGAAGAGTTCAAATCAAAGCAGAGTAGGAAAAAGTTTGTTTTGGAGGTGGTGAAGGAATGAAGACTTACTGTTGGGTTTGTTAGGTTTATGGGGTTATCTTACTATATTGAATAAAATCAGCTTCGGTATCAGAAGCTGAGTAAATCCAGCAGGGGGGTTCTGTGGTCACTGCTTGGACCACAATAATACATCTAATACATAATATACATAATGTCACATGTATGTATACATACATACATATTATGTATGTATACATACATAATGTCATCTAATACAGTCTCACTTGCTTTGGACTTTTCTCTCACACAGATTTCTTTAATTTAGCAAAAGCAAGGCATAGGGAAGAGAGCTGATTCATTGCCAGAAAGCTGTCAGAGGACTAGGTTGCAAGGAGTAGAAGAAATAGGGCGAGTTGTAAGGTGTGTGTACAGACTGGGAGAAGAACTCCTTGAGAGCAGCCCTGCGGAGAAGGACTTGGGCGTTGTAATCGACGCCAAGCTGGCCATGAGCCGGCAGTGCGCTCCTGCAGCCAGGAAGGCCAATGGCATCCTGGGCTGCATCAAGAGAGGGGTGGCCAGCAGGGAGAGGGAGGTGATGGTCCCCCTCTACTCTGCCCTTGGAAGGCCTCACCTGGAGTCCTGTGTCCAGGCCTGGGGCCCCCACTACAGAAAGGATGTGGAGCTGTTGGAGAGGGTCCAGAGGAGGGCCACCAAAATGATCAGAGGGCTGGAGCACCTCTCCTATGAGGAAAGGTTGAGGGAGCTGGGATTGTTTAGCTTGGAAAAGCGAAGGCTCCGGGGAGACCTCATTGCGGCCTTCCAATACTTGAAAGGAGCTTACAGGCAGGAGGGGGACCGACTTTTTGCACAGGTGGATAACGGTAGGACAAGGGGGAATGGGCTAAAACTGAAAGAGGGGAGGTTGAGGTTAGACATCAGGAAGAAATTCTTCCCTGAGAGAGTGGTGAGGCGCTGGAACAGGCTGCCCAGAGAAGCTGTGGCTGCCCCATCCCTGGCTGTGTTCAAGGCCAGGCTGTATGGGTTCCTGGGCAGTTTGATCTAGTGAGCTAGTGGTTGGCAGCCCTGTCCACGGCAGGGGGGTTGGAACTAGATGATCTCTGAGGTCCCTTCCAACCCAAGCCATTCTATGATTCTATGAAGAAATTGCTGAAATAGGGTGAATTTTGTCCAAAGAACATACTGAATAGTAACTGTTTGTTAATAATGCAAGGTGTTTTATGCATGCTTCAGGTTTTTCATACAATTTTAGAGCAGGAATACCAATGGAGAAGAAATTGCCACATTTGATCAGATATGAAAAGGATGAAACAAAACGGTACCTTGTGGTAGCAGGAAAACTAACTCATTCAGGTTTGAATCAGGCAAATGCACCTAATACGTTTTGATGCAGTAGTAAGTGACTTAATTTGTTTTGAGTATTTTATTTTACAAAACCTTATTGTCTTTTTAAGGCAAAACAACAACAGAAGAAGGTATGCATAAGTTGCTTCTTTGTAGGAATATTGCTTGCAATATTATAGTTAAGCTACAACAGGTGATTAAGGAACACTGTAAGGATGATAAATTGTTGTACAGTTAGAGCAAGGTTCTTAATATTATAGGTATTGTTGGAAGCATAATAGATTGAATAATAGATTAATTGGACATCCAAATTAAAAAATGAAAAGCCATAGAAGTAATTGAGAAAATAATGGGTTACGATTTCAAAAAGAGGTGCAAAGAGAATTGTAGGGAAGAAGATGGAAAAGACAAGCTGTCTTGTAAAGTAGTCAGTGAAAAGTATCATGGAATCTGCAGAGAAACAGACTTCTATTACTTTGATAGACACAGAAGATAAAATTTGAATAAAATTTAGAAAAATGTAATTCAGCTTGTGGACAATTAAAAAAGAATAACAGAAAAAAAGATGCATGTATTAACAAGAGAGGCAAGAAAGATGCTTTGATCAGGCAGGATTTTAATTACCCAGCAATTAAATGAATTGTACAGTTAAGTGTGTAGAGAATGAGAAATGGAAAATATGCTAATTGTGGTGTAGGAATATTCTGAATAGCCTTTGTAGGACAGGTTCAACATGTAATTGGCTTTGGGCAGTAAGCAAGAAAGGAGGCCTTATTCCAGAGGGCATACGCTGAATTTCGTTATCTAGCTTAATACATTCTTCAGCTTTTGTTTTATTTCTCTTTAACAAATAAGGCACATGCTTGGAACTGAATGACGTGAGTGTCGTAAATGAAAGCAGTCTTTTTACTGACTACACCGGACTTTGGATGAGGCTCTTCCTAGTATAGTGAGTCCTTTGGCTGTGTTATAACATCTGGGGAAAAGCACAAATGTGCCTAGCTGTAGTTTAGAAGTTCATGGTTAAACAATTTCAGCGGAAGGTTTTATTTTTGTAGTTTGCTAAAAGCAACAAAACCAAGAAAAAATTATTCCCCTGTAGGCACACACCCCCACACCCCCACACCGTTAATGGGTTTCAACCCTGCAGTTCAAGCCAGCCTGGTCTATGACGAGCAGAAGTTCTCTGGTGAACAGACATGCTAGGTGGAGGTTTAATTTGCAGTGTTCGTTCTGAAGTACTTCATCAAGGAAGCAGAAGTGAATTAATGACTGTGAGGAACATAAATCCACCTCAATAAGCCTTGTAATGCTGAAATTAATAGCTTCCAACTGTCAAAACCTCAACAGTATGAGCATGGACTAGAACAGACAGATTTGTGTGAGGAAATACAAGCTTTGACTGAAGTCCTCTCTTTCATTTTCTCTCCTCTTCTCATTTTTAGTTTTTTTTTTTTTTTTTTTTTTTTTGTCTCTCTTTCTCTCTAAATATTGGCTGTTAAGCTGTTTTCTAGTTTAAGAGATCTATTTTTCTATTTCCTATTTTCTCCATGCTGTGATTTTTCTTAGCCTGTTCATTCTCCCCATTGTCTCTTTGATAAAATAATGTTGGAACTTTTTGATTTTGTTTTTGTTTTTATTTTTTTATAACAGACCTCTGTATTAAGCTATCATTATATATATATAAAATATCTTTTAGAAGAGAGATTTTACAGTTTTAGGCCAGAAAGTGGTTAATCTGATTTGATTGATTTGATTGATTTGAATGATTAATTAATTTGATTTTTACAAGGGAAGCCAGTCAAAAAGAAAATCCATCACATCCTATGACTTATGTGCTCATTGATGCTTTATACTCAGTCGTGAACTTATTTTACTATGTGTTTTCTTATCAAGCAGAAATTCAGACTCACTTCAAAAACATTTTTGATTATCTTTGGATACATTAGAAAAAGTTACAGGAAGAGAAGGGCTTTATTTGGTTTGTTTGTTTATTCTTCATCTTAGGGTATAAAAGAAGAACTGAGCAAATGTACTTTGCAGTGTGGCTTTGTACAAAAGGGCTTTCATCAATGGATAGGATAGTTTTCTGTCACTCATGACATTTTGAGTAGTGTCATAGAAAGTTGTTCTCAATAGTATCAGACATGCACCAAGTTACAGAACTTACATCAAGGCCAGAGACAAGAGATGAAATAAGAATCTTAATTAAATATCTTAGTAGTGTATAGAAAGGGTAAAATGTCTTGGCAGTGTCTGGAATTACACAGAGAGAAATAATTGGTTGCCTCGCGTGAAAACTTCAGGGGAAAAAAGGCAGCAGCAAGCCTCAATAATTAAAAGAAGTGTCAAGGGATAATTACATTTCTGTGCTTTGATAAACAGTCAAGTGTCAATTATCTGAATGAATGGTGGGGTTGGGCTCTTCACACTAAAGGAAAAGCTCAGGAAAAGCATTGGGGACCATAAATCCAAAGCCTCAGAGCCGAAACGGGGGCCACCAGCCCAGTGTTTCTGGTTGGAAGGCCTTGAGCAGTGCTCCCAGCTGTGGGAGTAAATTTGTTAAGAGTGGGACATGAAGGCTCACAGCTGGCTTCATGCTGCAGCCGAGCTCCAGACTCCAGCCAAGCACTGCTGAGCTGGGGACATCAGCAGCTCAGGGCTTCTCAGCTGGGTCCTTGGCTTCCTCACAGCTCAGATGGGTAGGTTGGGTGAAACATGATGTTACACCTATATATCAAGCCATTTGGAGTCAGAGCCCTTCTCTGAAATATGATGTGTTTCCAGCTCTCCCATTCTGCCCAGAAGTTTAGGCCTGAAAGCATAACCTCCACAAAATGGGAGCGGACCGCACTGGGATGGTGTCCATGCTGTGCTGGCTAGTGGGCTCCTTCGTGTCATTAAATTCCCAAATACTCCATCTCTTCATGTTTCGCTATCAGAGTTTTTCCCGTATATACTTCACTTCTAGAAAGAAAACATGCTTTTTTTTTTCTCATGAAATTGTAAAACAATGGTTGTGAAACAACGAAAATAAAATGTTAGTGATAGAAATAGTCAAAGTTTTGAGATTGGATAAAAATAAGTTGAGTAAGCAGCTGTCAATTCGAGTTCATCCTGAACTTTGTGTGCTAAGGAGGCAAAATGACCTCTTCTAGTTTCCTAGCGACTGTGATTTGTATAACTTGTCGGAGCAACCAATTTGTGAACATCTGTTCCAAATGAAGGTATTAACGAGCAATGTCCTCACTATTTGCTATTTATAAACTATTTTTGTTAACAATTAGGATGTATTTGAAGGAGATTATTTCTGTTTATGAGTATTTATAGATAGGATTTGTATTGTCTGCATGTTATTTAGAATTAATATCATAACATAAAATATACATCTTTATGTTATTTAATTCAGAAGTAGATTGCAGAAGGTGTCTCAATATAATTTTGTTTGGAGAGCCTTTTATAAACTTACTGAGCTGTGTCTCAGAACCTTACTGTGAGTAGGAATTTCAAAATTAAATTTATTTGTGACTCATTTCCAGCCCTTTTGTTCTCATGTCAATATTGTTCCTTAGTTTAAATAGCTTTTTCAGTCTCTGAAGTTTGCCCTTTTTCACTCTAATTCTTTATCTGGTGTCTTTCAAAATAGAAGGGCTAACTCTCCTAGTCTCCTTGACAGCATTATTTTTTTATTGCCTGCCCCACAATCATCTCAGTAACTTTTCTCTGAATCCGTTGCATTTTTTTTAGAACTGCGTGACAAGACTAGCTCTTCCGTAGGATCATTTCTGACATGAATCCTTAATGACTTCTACCGTAATAAAGTAAATCTGTGATTTCATCGTAAAGATTATCTATTGCCATCTCCTATTAATCACTGAAATCATTCTGAATATTTAGTATTTCGCAGAACATGATGTAGGCTGCTGAGACCAACGTTGCCTCCCTCACAAACACTAGTTTGGAACTGGTGACGGTGGAGTAAATCCAGCCTGTTAAACCCTCTGACTCATTTCAAAGTTTATGTCCTAAGACCAATGTGAATTTTGTTGGTATCGAGGTACAACACAGTGCTCAGCAGGTGGCTGCTGAGTCCTCTAGCATAACAGGATCTTGAATATTTAAGATGGATAATAATGTAATTGCTCTGAGTAAATACAAAATAATTAAACCATCAAAACTTTCAGATGAAAAATTTAATTACATTGCACACTTTGGCCACTGAACTTCTTACTGTAGATAAAGCAATGTCAGGTGTTATTTCTGTCAGAGATGAATATGATGCTATGAAGAAGTGTCTGTATTTCAGGTACAGTAAGTCTTATCTGTTGATTTGAAAGGCTCGTTTCCAGGATTTTCACTTAGTTTTCCTTAGCAAACACTGAGAAGGATGTTGCAGAGTCATTTATCCGAACAGCCACTGAGTCTGTGGCATTGCCCTGACTGGTGATGATGTTGCTATAGGAGATATTTTCAGAAGAAAAGGACCCTTTTTGTTGTCATTTTTCTTAATGCTGAGAAAACCATCCGTTTGAGGCCTACACCTCAACAGCTCTCTAGTGAGAGATGGATTGATGCCTCCAGCTCAGCTAAATGGTCAGATATGTAGCAACTTTTTTTCTATTATCTTGGCTTGTATTCTGAGTGACAGGGTGATACTTGTCTATCCAGGTGATTTGTGTTGTTCTTCTAAGTATAGAATCTGTTCTGGGTAGTATCGCTTCCCAAGTCACTTGCTATTGCTAGCTGGGAATTCAGCAGTTGTTAGGAAACCCACATATGTAAGTTTCAAGTATATGATAGTTTTCATCAAACAATAATTAAGCTTTTTACCATGCCCCTATGCAAGTCTTTAGACATTGAAATGTATGGGATGTCTGTGCACAGGTGCTGGACAGCATGTGAGGAGGAAGGGGCGGCTGAGAGGGTCTGGGGTGGGCTGAGTGCAGCCCCCATCCCATCCCATCCCCTGCACTGCTTGGGGAGAGGGGTAAGGGGTGAAGGATGGGGGAAGGTGGTGGGTGGAAGGCATTGTTCTAACTCTGTCTGTTTCTCACTACCCAGGTGTACTTTAATCGGTAAAAAATAAAATTTCTTTTCCCCAAGCAAAATCTGTTTTGCTCATGACCCTAACTGATAAGTGATGCCCCTACATTTATCTCAACCCACAGGGTTTTTACTCCTGTTCCTCTGTCTGCCCTGTTGAGGAGGGGCAGTGACACGGGCTGGGGGTCCTTCTGACAGCTAGCCAAGGTCAATCCACCACAGGGTGTTACTTCAATTTCTGGATATTCTCCTTCAATTTACACTTTTTTTCAGAGACTGTTCTGCAGTCCATGCATTTACTTGGAGCCAGTAATATGCAGCTATCTCTGCAGAAGCAGTAGACTCCAGACAAAGGTAAAAAGTATTCTGGCATGATGCATGATAAGGAATGAAAATGAGAAAGCTCAGACTGTTTACTTGTGAGAAATTGTTTTGGCTTTCTATCTGTCACAGTACATAGTTTTTGTGCAGGAGGACCATTCAGAAAGCTGTGCATAATTCAATCCAGAAAAAATGCAAAGAGGCAGAGTCGGCCTGTGACATGTAGCGGTAGGTGTGTGACAGGGGAGGCAGCTTGTAAAAGAGATTAGAGATGATAATCTGGAAGCTGTTCTTCAAAAGGCAGAGTGGCACACAATGAAATTCTTTTATTTTCCGGGAGTGAAAAAAATGAGCTACTTGATCATCATGGAGGACAAACCTTCACAGGCTTCCTTTTGCTCTTGTAATAAATTGTTTCTAAAACAATGGGTTGTGTGAGAATGGGAACTGCTCTGAAGGACTGCGTAGCATTATTCTTAATCATTCTCATTCCATAGCATTGCCTATTTTACGTAAGGGACACAGATGGTATTTAGCCATAAATTTTACCTGGAATTTTAGATTGTGGGCTGTTCATTTGCCCTACACCGGGCCGTAATGGTCAATGAACCTTTAAGCAGATTAAGTTGGATAGTCCTATGATATGAACTTGCTATAAAGTTGTTGCATGTGTAAATTTAAAGATGTAGGGGCCAAAGAAATACAGAAATACAGAGATTTCACTTAGCTGAGGAACTGTGTTTTATTCATATCTTGTTGCCTATAAACACAGACTAAAATTCTGCTCCATCAGATTTTTGAAACATGTTGTCTTAATTATCCACAGTATTGTTTATTCTTTGAAATAGAAACTGTCTGTATCCTACATGGGATAGCAGTGTTTCTTGGTTGCAGATATTCCACATGGGACCCTTGATTGATCAGGGTTTTGTTTTGTTTTGTTTTGTTTTGTTTCTTTTCGTGAAAGTTCAAGCTAGCAACATACATATTCCCAGCATGTGAGTCTTCTGGATGCCACTGGAATCACTGTTTAATGTCTTTAAACCACCCTTGGGAAGAAGCTCTAAACTCAAGTTCTGTAATGATCGCTCCCGTGCATTTCGTGGCGTGCTAAAATCTGGTGAGGAGGCTATAATGAAGGGCTCATTTTGGCTCTGAGACAATCCTAAAGAAACAGGAGATGCAAGTGCACGTTCAAATATTTTCAGTGCTGAAGTGAAATTGCCCTGAGCATTTCTCTAGAAATTAAATCTGAATACATAGTATCTGCCAATTAATAGCAAATCAAACCTGTTTTTATGTGGTGATTAGACAGTCCTTAATTGTCATTACTTCATATTCTGATAGCAAACTGGGTTTATTAAAGTTTGTAAGCACTGGAATAAATACAAGTAAATATTTTGTTCAGTAAAATTTTACTCGTATGCAATAATGTCTAGGTGAAAAGTCATTTGGGATTCTTTGTGTTTTGAAACAGGGCTTAAAATGAATCTGAGTCATCTTGCTATTCATTAGGCAGCTCTCTCCTGCTCTGCCATCAATAATAAATGATATGATGGGAAGATTCACCACTTGTTACTGAAATTTGAAAACCAGCGAGTAAGTTAATAGGTACAAATAAAAAGCAAGCTGATATCATAGTGTAGTGTTTTTAAAAATTCCTAAAGCTGCATCATAAATATCAGGACTGGATACCATCTTCTGCCTAAGAAAGTGCAAATGACCAAGATCCACCTCTAGAGTTGTTTTCCGATATTTCCATTCCCATTGCGCATTCAAACTAGCTGTAATTGGCAGGAATATAGAATATTTAGTTTTATGGGCTTACCCATAAAACTGTGTGATGCTCATTCTGTATCATTCCTGTGATGTCAGAAACAGCTGCATAATTCTTTTTGTCAACACCTGTTGACAGGGAATCCTCATTATGGAAGGCTGAAGCATTATAAATCATAGGTATACCTTGTTACCACCATCATCCCCCAACAACCCAAGCCCTAATGCATCCTGTAAAATGTCACCTGGGATCTCTACTCCATTTGTGCAGTCAAATGTCTTAGAACTTCTGTGGGAGATAATGGGATTTAAAAGGACGGTATTCAAAGCAGATATGCATCCTTTATTCTCGTTTCTCCCCATCCTTTCTTTTTCAATGTTCTATGTGTGGAGGTCTCTTACTGAAGACAAATCATGGTTGTGATTTTATGTGTAGATTAAAATATTTCCAGGGTGTGTAGATTAAAATATTGTAGGTTTTGTTGGATGCCTGAAAGCACCTACTACACTAGGAAATTTATGTTTTACACCACTAATTGTTGGAAAATATGAGGCCTTGATTGGTATGCAATTAGAAGTGTAACATTCTGTTAAACATATCACACAGCATATGGCACGTTAGTAGCAAATGCTCTAATTTGAAATGAAAAAGGTATGCATATCTGCGTATTAGAAAATTTTGCTGGGGATCAAAATTTGCCATTTGTCTAAATATCAGAGGGCAAAAATACATCCTTAGTTATTTTGGTAATCTGAGTTTGGTTTGTTGTATAAAATTTCTGTTTTCTAACAGTAAACAAATAAAAAAGGGGAAAATCTGGAATGTTTTTAAATCTGCCATTAGTTCCAACTAACCCATACTATGACTTTTATTCAAAAATACATATAGTCTGAATTACTTGCTATGTGTTATTTAATGCAAGAAGGTTATAACTGCTGAAGCAAAAACATATTTGCACAACCACGGAAATAAAAAGTCAAAGGAGCAGGGATAGAATTCATTGGAATTGATGGGCCAGTTGTGCTCTGTTTTGTCAATTGGCGTCATACAGTAGGACCATAGGCAGATGATCACAGAATCACAGGTAAGCCTCAGTGGTCTGAAGGCTTGATATGTACACCAGTCTCTCAGTGTATGTTCTGTTATCAGTGGGTTTTTTTGGTGTTGTGTTTTGGGGCTTTTTGGAGTAACATTTTCACAGATACACCAAGATACTGCAAGAAGTAGCCTTGTGGTAGTGGCATGGTTCCAAAACTAACTAGCACTTGGAAGATGTGCTTGCCCATTTTTAAGGCTGCTTTGTAAACCATGCTCATGGTCTTCTCATCGGCCTGTGGTTCCCCGGGTCTTCCTTTCTCCCTTTCTTGAGAATGGGAATGATGTCTCCCTTTTTCCAGTCACCAGGGACTTCACCTGACAGCAGTGACTTTTCAAATATGATGGAGAGTGGCTCGGCAACCACATCAGCTAGTTCTTTCAGGACCCTTGGATGCATGTCATCTGGCCCCGTAGACTTGTACACATTCAGTCTTACCAGGTGGTCTTGAACTTGCTCTTTGTTTACAGTGGGAGAGATTTTGCTCCCCCAGCCCCCATCTAGAGATTCAAGGATGTGAGAGACGTGGGAAGACTGAGTGCCAGTGAAGACTGAGGCAAAGAGCTTCTTGAGTACCTCATCCCTCTCCATGTCTGTTGTAGCCTTTTCCCCCTACTCAGTTATCAGAGGGGATCATAGAATCATAGAACGGCTTGGGTTGGAAGGGACCTCAAAGACCCTCTAGTTCCAACCCCCCTGCCGTGGACAGGGCTGCCAGCCACTAGCTCGCTACATCAAACTGCCCAGGAACCCGTCCAGCCTGGCCTTGAACACAGCCAGGGATGGGGATACAGTCTCCTTGATCTTTCTCTTCCGACCAATGTACCTGTAGAACCCCTTCTTGTTATTTTTCACATTCCTTGCCTGGGCGGCATCCCTGTATTCTTCCCAGTACACACATCCCTGCTTCCACTGCCTGTATGTTTCCTTTTCCCTTAGTTTGCCCAGCAGGTCTTTGTTTGACCATGCCTGTTTCCTACCTCAATGTTTTTGTTAACAGGATATTTGACAAGCTTGTAATGTCTGAGAACTGCAAGTGGTAAATTCATTTCATGTAGCTGCTTTGTCAAAATTTCTGGCTTCTTAGCCAGTCTTTCACTGTTGCTACATCGGGATAACTCATCATTTAACAAATCTGCCTTATTTCTGCTGTAATTTACATCTTGTCTTCATTTTCTTTCCTATGGCATAGTACTTTTGAGACATTAGTTGGATGGTGTATGTGCCAGTTCATCTCAAAGTAACCTCCTAAGTGTTTATCCTGAAATGGTAAGTGGGATTCTCATTCTGCTCATCTCCTTGTTGTCCCTGTCCTTGTCCCTGAGAGTGACTCTTACTGCGACGTAGGTGAGTGCTGCAGAGCCGCAGCCTAGCCTGGTGAGAATTTGTGTCTCTATCTTAAACTGGGCAGGAAAGAAAATCTTTCTGCTCTACCAGATAACTGATCATTTGTTATGCTCAAGTACTGACATCAGTTTTGTTGCGACTTTGTACTTCATTTTGACATTGCATTATACAGTCAATTTGGCATTGAACTGGAGAAAATGAGAATACTAGGAAGCATATTCCTCAAAATATTAATTTTATATCACAGACAGCTCTCCAAAATGTTGCATGGAGATGAAGAAGCTCTTTTTCTTTCTGCTTTAGTGACCAAATTACACAGTTCCTTTGGAAATCTTAAATCTAGTACATTTAAAATCAGTTTGTGCTACAAAGCCTGAGGTTTGTTATCAGTTGTTCCTGTTGTGTGTTGTAGTCACTAATCCTTTTAATGAAGAGCTTTTAGCATTGAGGAGATTCTATTTATAGTAAAACCATTAGAGCATGAAGCTCCTCATTGCTATTCTGCAGTGTGTAGCTGTAATGTTTGTCAGTGGAGGAAAGATATTTTTAGCTGCAGCATTCAAAACCGAGGCTGAAAGGTCAAGAATCCTCGCAGGGATATGTTCTGCTACATCAGTGCTATCACACAGCTGCTGTTTACTCTCTTATCGTTCTTCAGTAATAAGAAGATTTCTTTATTGTGGCTTTAAAGGTACAAAGCATCAAAAGCGTTTTGTGCATGAAATGAATACCTGGGGAAGGATGAGGTATCCAATCACATTAAATGTTTAAGTGAATGATTTTATTTTCCCGAAGACTATGTCTATACCTATTCATCAAAAGATTCATTCTAGGAAAGTTTTTTATTAAAGGGGATAATACTTAATGCGAGCAAAAGGCTGCTGAAATAGTGAAGAATTTTAGGTACACGCAGTTCGGCTGACATCTACGCCATTCATTTTCCTAGCAGCACTGCATGAGCAGAAGGCATAGTATCAGTGTGTAGTTTGCCAAGGAAAAAGGAGTCTGGAGATTCCTATTGGTAATTTGAGGATCAGAACTGTGGGTGGTGGTGATTATATCTGCTACAGGACAGCCCGCGGCACACAGGGCAGGTACTCAGCAAGCACAAAAAGATCACGTGGGCCTGTTGAAAGAGGGTGTGATAGGTGATATGTAAAAGGGAGAAGGGAGAAAAGACGAGGGGAGAAAAGGGATAATTACAGGAATACAAGGCTGCATATATTACCTGAGTGCACAATGTGGAGGCTTCAGAGGGTTTTTTAATATCTTTATATAAAAATCAGGGGGAAAAGATTAATTGCCGCATTGAGAAAATTAGGGCGGTATGATCAAAGGAAAGGCAGAGAAGAAATGGCCTGTTGACAGATGGCTTATGAAAATGAAAAGATTTTTCAGAGGATATGAGTGGAGTTTTTTGCTGCTTGAGGAGACACAGGCAGTGTCATATTTTAATAGTAATAAGTCGCTAAGTAACCCTTTTTATTCAGAAAACACTATGTATAAGGAAAGTACGAGTGAAATAATACACTGATAGGTGCATCATTTTTGTCTCAGGGTATAATAAAACTAATTGTGCGTTTCCTCTAGGAATTTCTTCAAGGTCTTGCTGCTAGAGGTTGTTATCTTGTGACACAGAGTTCATTATCCCACACTTTTTTAAGCAGGGTCTTTCCTGTCAGGAAATTGTTTTAATTCTACTCTTTCTGCATACCCAAAACAGTTTTTAATACCATCTCTCCCAGCTTTCTGTATGGGTAATAGCAGAGTTAGTCCATGTGGTTATAGCTGTTCCAGCACAGACTTGAGCACATGTTAATAGGCGGCTCCCATACCCAGGATCTCATGACATAAATGAACAAAAATTGAAGGACTGTCGAAAGAACAGGAGAAACTGGAAACACTTCAGTTCTACCTTTTTTTTTTTTTTTTTTTTCCTGTTGTAATTGAATGAGATTTAAATGAATGGGCATTGGCTGAAGGGGAATGACAGATGAAGGGAGCATATGGCTTTATGAAGAGACTTGTGCAGCGTTAATGACTCACTCCTACCAAAACAGAGGGATGTTCCTTCGGCCTGTTCGCTCATCTCTCACTCTTATGTGAAAGAACCTCATGCGTTTCTGGCTCTGTCACCCACTTCATGGCACAGTGACTCAATCCAGCTCACTAAAATGGCAAAAAACCAAGGGTAACAAACAAGGAGTTTGCTTTTGTGTTTTTTATTTTTTTGTTTGTTTGTTTGTTTGTGGCCAGATTAGCAGGCTGAAACAGTGTGCCTTCTAACAGGGGTGGTGAGGAGCCACAGGACAAAGGAGGGAAAAAGAGGACGTTGCCTAGGGCTTAACACTGATCTGAGAGGTGGTTGGTTAATGATCCAAGGGATGGAACACCTCCCCTGTGAGGACAGGCTGAGAGAGTTGGGGCTGTTCAGTCTGGAGAAGAGAAGGCTCTGGGGAGACCTGATAGCAGCCTTTCAATATCTAAAGGGGGGCTACGAGAAAGAAGGGGACAGACTCTTTAGCAGGGTCTGTTGTGATAGGATGTGGGGAAATGGTTTCAAATTGAGAGAGGGGAAATTTAGGCTAGATACAAGGAAGAAGTTTTTTACCATAAGGGTGGTGAAGCCCTGGCAGGGCTTGCCCAGAGAGGTGGTGGATGCCTCGTCCCTGGAGACCTTCAGGGTGGGACTGGCCAGGGCTCTGAGCAACCTGCTGTGGCTGTAGGTGTCCCTGTTCACTGCAGGGGAGTTGGACTAGATGGCCTCTAAAGGTCCCTTCCAACTCAGACGTTTCTATGATTCTGTATAGGCAGGAGACAGGCAGGTACGGGTATGTTTGCTCTGGGTATGAGAGGTGCACCAGCAGGGACCATCTGTGCACCAAGTAGCCTGGATTTCACATGCTGGAGTATTTACTGAGGCTGTTTCTGAGGTGTGATTGTCTGAACACAGAAGTGGAGCTTTATCTTGCAGCTGACAGAGGAAAAATAACACTACAAAGAAAAAAAATATTTATAATACTATGTATATGGGATGGAGGGATTTATCCTTAGTTCTTGACTTCATTATGTATGTATATATACACACTTACTTAATAGGAGGAAAACTTTATAAACATCAGTGACAGATGTAAGATATTGGGAGAAATGGAAATTAATGGGATTTTGAAGGTAGCACAAAAGAAAGCATTCAGGTTGTTCTTTCTATAACTGCTAGACTGCAGAAGGAATCAGCAGAAAATATGATAAAAATAATATAAAATCATAATCTGTGATCGTAACTGCAAATCAAGAAGGTATTTGTTTATAGCTTTCATAACTGCAGAGGTAGTCATGATGTTTGTGGAAAAAAAAGGGCTAGATCACAGTCTGGTAAAAATAATCTTTAAATTGCATGTTGGTATTTAGCGTGAAAATGCACATGATTTTAACCACAGAATGATTGTGGAAAACCTGAAGCATACTGTAGTTTTCCTCGGCTTCTCTACTTAATCATGTTAATTTTTATACTCACAGTCATGTGAAATTCTCTGGAGGTTTGCTGTCTGTGCTGCATTCTGGCTTGCCTTTTTAGCCTATTTAATTCTTATTTGGGCTCAAACCAGCTGCAGTTACTTTAATGGTAGTGTCTTTGTTGCAATTTCACAATCACTATGACATCTTTTTTTTTTTTTTTTTCCCCCCACAGTTAGCTGTTCACTTTCTGCCTCATTTGCTTTATTAGGTAAGCATTCTGGTGGGGGGTGTTTGTTTTTCTCTGGTAGTGGGTTTTGTTAGTAAATCAAAGGCAGCTCTTTGGGAATCGAATGGGCTGAATCTATCACTGAGGTTTATAAAGTTTCTGCTTCGTATAGAAGTTATGTGTATATATATATATACAACGAAGTCAAGAACTAAGCTGAAAGTCAGTTGTGCATCAGCATGAAGTTGAAGACTAGTGCATTTTGCTGTGTTGACATTCAGCTTGCTGTAAATTTGTAAAATTCAGAGCTAATGAGCTCCTGAAACACTTTGTTTCCATTAAATTCTCCCCTAGATCTCTTCTGTGGGCAGAGATAGGTTAAAAATAATTGCCGGGTAGACATGCAGACCTTTATTGACATACCTTCAATGAACACACAACAATTGACCAGTTTCATATTTTCACTTTAAATATGTAGTTTCTGTAAGAGAGTGGAAATGTCAAAGCTGTATCTGTAGTGGAGACAGAAATACTTGCCTGTAATTACTGTTCTCTGAAAATGCACATTGAGAGAGGTTTTATCTGTTCTCCCTGCAGGTTGTATACCCTATCCTTGATTTGTTTATTAAGCAAGGGGAATCTTATCTTCATACTCTCCTGTGTTTTGGGATTTGCTGAGTGATTGCCTCAGATTTGAAACCAGACAAATTTTATAAAATATGGAAATGGGACAGATAAGAGTTCTGACTTCTGTGCTGTATTTTGTAGAGATGCCCCAGCACATTTGATGTCCGTGCAAGTCCTTTGGTTTGTCCGTCATCAAAAAATATATTTGGCTCCTGCTGTCTGTATAGAAGGATTAATGATTCATGAAGTTTCATTTTAGGAATCTCCATTTAAATCTCCTTGCAACAACTAAAATATCAAGGGTTGTTATTAGGGAAATACTGAGTCGCTTTGAGAAATGTCTGGAGGCTTGTGCAAAACTGCGTGGACATCAGAGCATCTCATCCTTGTAACTGCAGCTTTTCCAGATGGTGCAGAGCAGTAGCTGGAGAGTTTGGTTTATCTACTTGAGCTAACCTGTGCCTTCAGTTGGTTGTGCATACAGAGCCTCTGCTGCAGATCCAGTTCAGACTGACTTGTTTTGTCGTCTGTTTAAAGCTCTCCTGTATCTCTCAAACAGTCCTAAGATGGATTTTTGCTGTGCCTTCCTGCTTGTGGTTGAGTTTCTTGCAAGATTTGTAAGGAATCAGTGGTTACAGGTAGCCTTGTCTTACTGCATCTCTTTCTGTGTACCACTACAGCACTTGGATCCAGTGCAATTTATGTTAACAAAATCCTAAACTGGAGTATTTACAGGTAAAATGTTTCTGCAAATGCATGTTGTTGTTCTTGCTGTCGGTTAAATGACTAGGTCTGAGTGTAAAATCTTCCTCTTCGTTCAAGATTCTGGCTTGTCTGCTGTTGACGTGCTGGAAGCATAGATGGGATAAAAGCTACTGTTATTATTGCCTGCCCACATAGGATTTGTTGCCCACATATATACACTTACAGGCTTTTTCCATACAGAGATGTGAGTAACCATGTAGAAACATATCTTTGCTTTCTTAATTCATAGGATTTTTCTGTGACATGCTCAACATAAACATAGATAAGCCAAGACTTCATCAGGAAAAAACACTTTTCTGCCAATTTGCATTACATTAGGCCAAAACCAAAATCTTTCCAAAACATTCATCAGCTGTTCTGAAGGGAATACCTGAACCAGTGCATGTGACTTCTAAAATCATCTGTTCCTAGGGAGCAAAAGCTGAAGGGAAAAGGGTAGTTTTGCTTTTCACCCAGTAACCTCTAGTCTGGGAACTGTAAAATACATAATTGGAACTGGATTTAAAAACATGGGAAGAGAATGTCACAGAGGGGCCAAAGCCTGTGAAGGTGTCTAATTTGGGCATCTTGCATTGCATCTAGGAACAAAGTGACATGAGAGCTAGAAACATGACTATGTTAGCAGATAGCGCCTTTAATAGCCCAAGATTCTCACTAGTTCTCAGAGAAAATGTTGCAAAACTCTCATGCAGAGCAGCTAGAGCTCTTCTTCCAAACTGCGCAGACCTGAAGAAACATATCATTATCAGTCTTTGAAACTGCATCACCAGCCATGGCTCCGGCAGCACTTCAATAAAATAAAAAAAGCAAGTCTGTATAACCGAAGAAGCAAATCCTATCTTCGCCACCTTATCTGGTTCTTTCCCTGACCTCCTCCCACGTCAGCGTTCCAGCTCAGCTTGTGCCGACGCGCTCCCCAGCATCTCCTTCATTTTTCTTGGCTTGCGTTGTCCTCTGGAGCTGACAGAGCTCAAGCCTTGCTGATCCTCTCATCTGTGAGGGTTCATGGAATGACGTGGGAGATCTCGTCTCCTCTGCCTGTAAGTCAGAAATCCTGTAAAAAATCAAATGGCTCTCTTTGTCTGAGGGCAGAATGAACTTCTGACTTTTCTTTTCTGGCCAGCGTTATGTTTATAAGGCTGGAGGCTGACTTGGGAAGCTGATCTTTTTATTTTTATTTTTTAAAGAAAAACCTCAGAGGGCTCGATAACTGAGGATGCTGCATCTCAAGGCAGAAACTTTGTTGTAACTTTTAAGCTGTCCAGCTGCGCTGGTATGAGAAGACAGTTGTTTTCACTGTGTTGATTACCTCTTGTGAATTTATGATGCAGTTTTTCTGAGAACACTGAGATGTTTCTTCTCGTCAGTGAGTGAATCGTATCCCTGTGAGAAACATAATGTGCATATTACATATAGACAGGCTGAGAAAAGATCATTATTTTGCCTTGGGCTCCAGAATGAGACAGTAACATAGTGGGAAGCTCAGTGCTGCAGTCCCTTGGTTTAACCAGTGAATGACTCATTTATGATACTGGCTTAAACGCACTAGGAATGGATGAGGGTGAATAAAGCTTAGAGAATGAATGGTCAGAACGATCTCCTTTATTCAGGTTTAATAACGTGTGACTTCCACACCAGCTGAGAAATTAAACTAAAAATAAGAGTCTATATTTTGCTTCTGGTAATATCCCCGATTAATAAACAAAGGAAATGTTTTTCTATACTGGATTACTTCCAGTATCGTTACTTTACCCATCAGTGTGTCAGAGTAACTTATAATTTGGCAGTTTCACAAGCCTTTTTTGGTTACTCTCTTTAGCTGCCACTGGCTAGGCACTGAGGTGGCATGAGGCTTATGTTCTTCTGAACATGAAGACCTCCAAATATCCTCCCCAACATCCCAGCAGTATTTCTGTCCAAAGGCCTTCCTTGCCCTGGAACACCTCTAGGAAGAGGTTTTATTTTTAATTGCAAGTATGGCATCCACAAACCTACACTCAGTTTGTTCCAAGCTCAGTATCAAAGCTCAAAGGGACTTTGGGTAGGATTTCAAATCTGTAGTGTCCTCCTGATCCTGCAGCTCAGGGCTTTGCTTCTCCTTTCTCAAGTGCAATTTGAAGAGGGTTTTCAGCTGTCCTTCATTACCCTTATCCCACCCCTTCTTTATGTGGTCCTCATATAAAATTGTATGTTACAACCAATGCCCTTTGCTCTGGGCTAAAGTTTGGCAACCTTATGACCTTCCTTTGCTGGAGTAATTTGTAATCCAAGGCTGGTTCTGTGTGTATGAAACCCCAGTGCAGAGTATCTTTTGATTCATATACCTATTCAGCCAGATATTTTAAAATAGAAAACTCTTTAGAATTGACTGCTCCTTTCTAGCGAGAATTCCAAGTGATCTGATGAAGTTTCATATTTCTCCAGAGCTGTATAACTGAACACAAGAAGGGAAAACAGAGTAATCATCAGTAAAATAAATAATGATTGAATAATCACAAATCTAACAGAGGAAGCAATATTAATTATTTATCAAGAGTGGTTTACCTTAAACTATACTGCTAGAATAGCAACTGAAATAGAGGCAGATGTTTCTGCTTTGCTCCGCGTGGCTGGAAGCACAGAACTGGAGTCAAGTTTGATATCCACATCATGACCTGGGAGGGCATGGAGGTCTGTGTGGTTGTTATTTGTGTAAGAACTTTGTTTTGAATGACAGATGGAAAAACTTTAGTATTTGTACAGTTTCTCATTTCTCCTACATGGTGTGTACAGATGATGCTAACATCTTTCATTTAGCACTCTTGCTGCGTATTTTGGGACAAATATTTACAGGAACAAAAAATGAAAAGTGCCATGCATGAAATTTTAACAGACATTTTAAAATTATGAAATCACTTCTTGTAGTTAGATTTCACTTTTTAAGCACTTTGCAAACACCTGTAAGTACCAGAAACCCATTGTTTCAGAATGCAATGTTTGGGTTAAAGGTGGAGGCAGTAAAGCAAAGTGGAGTTAGAAGGGAAAAATATATATTTATGACAAAAGCTTGAAGTTCCAGATCTCAGTTTTGAAGTTCTCAGATCTCAGATTATGCCTTCCAGCTTTATTGTAAGTTTATTGTGATACTTTTAATAACTTATTTTGTTTGTTTGTTTGTTTGTTTTTTTACTTTAGGTGAAAGGGACATTGTGATGAGTGAGCTAGGAAAGGTTCAAAGCAGCTGAAAAGCATGAAACAAGACAGTGTAGAATCAATAGAATTCAGCTGGACCAGACCTGTGCCATTGTCTGGTCCAGATCCCACTCAGAGCAGGGCCAACCTTAATATTAAATGATCTTCAAAGTCAGGGCAGGTGCGGGCTATCAGCATCCTTTTTTCAACTTCTCCAAGGGCAGACAGTGAGTTAGTGACAGATTTGCTGTGTGCTTCCACATCATCTTGCTTATAAATAGCTGCAAAGGCCTCTTACCCACACTGTTATTTTTCTTCAGTAATTACATTAATTTGATTTAGAACTTCAGGTGAGATGAAGGACACAGGGATATGATTAGAAAACAGAAAACAAGTTGTGAACATTAAATAGCTTTACACTAGAAGGGGAGCCTTGAATCTGTTGCCTCACTTAGGATGTAAACGATGTGTAAGATTAGCACAGGGAATTTTGTTGCAGATAACTGTTTTATTTTCATGTCATCTTTTATATTAAGAGAAAATGCATTTAGAATTGTGACCACTTGTTTAGCTTCTCAGCATTTCTATTCAACTAGTTGAAGTATACAATATCATCTTTATTTGAAATGTTTCAACATGGTCATTTTTTTTTTTCTATAAAACAAAACAAAAAGCTAACCACCAAATCAGCCTGTGTGTGTATTCTTATCATACTGACTAGTACTAGAGACCTTTACAAGTCCCCCATAACACCCTTCTCTCTAAACTGGAAAGGTATGGATTTGATGGTGAACTCTTCGATGGATGGGGAACTGGTTGCTGGATGGCATTCAGAGAGTGGTGGCCAACGGCTCAATGTCCAGATGGAGATCAGTGACGAGTGGTGTCCCTCAGGGGTCTGTTCTGGGACCGATACTCTTCACCAATTACATCAACAGCAGGATCGAGTGCACCCTCAGCAAGTTTGCGGATCACACCAAGCTGTGTGGTGCGGTCAATGCACCTGAGGGACAGGATGCCATCCAGAGGGACCTGGACAGGCTGGAGCAGTGGGCCCAGGCTAACCTCATGAGCTTCAACAAAGCGAAATGCAAGGCCTGGCACCTGGGTCACGGCAACCCCTGCTATCAGTACAAACTTGGGGACAAAAGGATTGAGCAGAGCCCTGCCAAAAGGGACTTGGGGGTACTGGTGAGTGACAAGCTGGACATGAGCCAGCAGTGTGCCCTCGCAGCCCACAAAGCCAACCACATCCTGGGCTGCATCCAAAGAATTCCTGGGCAGTTTGATCTAGTGAGCTAGTGGCTGTCCACGGCAGGGGTGTTGAAACTAGATGATCTTGAGGTCGCTTCCAACCCAAGCCATTCTATGATTCGTAAGCGTGGCCAGCAGGGCAAGGGAGGTGATCTTGCCCCTCTACTCTGCTCTCATGAGACCCCACCTGGAGTGCTGCGTCCAGATGGGGAGTCCTTAGCACAGGAGGGACGTGGAGCTGTTGGAGCGTGTCTGGAGGAGGGTCACAAAAATGATCCGAGGGATGAAACACCTCCCCTATGAGGACAGGCTGAGAGAGTTGGGGCTGTTCAGTCTGGAGAAGAGAAGGCTCCGGGCAGAACTGATGGCAGCCTTTCAGTATCTAAAGGGGGGCTACAAGAAAGGAGGGGACAGACTCTTTAGCAGGGTCTGTTGTGATAGGACATGGGGAAATGGTTTCAAATGGAGAGAGGGGAGATTTAGGCTGGATGTAAGTAAACAGTTTTTTACCATAAGAGTGGTGAAGCTCTGGCACAGGTTGCCCAGAGAGGTGGTGAATGCCCCATCAATGGAGACCTTCAAGGTCAGGCTGCACAGGGCTCTGAGCAACCTGCTGTGGCTGTAGGTGTCCCTGTTCACTGCAGGGGAGTTGGACTAGATGGCCTTTAAAGGTCCCTTCCAACTCGGGCGATTCTATGATTCTATGAAAATAATCCAGTTTTACTTGAGCGTGTTGGGAGGAGTTATGGTATATACCAGTTTCATGTTTATATTTTTCTCCTTATCCCTGAACTTTAGGTTGAGCACCGTTACAAGTAAAGTTCATTGGTCTGTATAAATGAATCTCCCAGTGCAACTGAAGAAGGCATCTGGCAGTGGCCTGCTGAGCTCTTCTCTCTCTCTGTGAAGTTCTCTTGCCTCGCTGTACTCAGCGTGCAGGATTGCAGCAGGCGCAGCTCTGCAGGGCACTGATGCTGTTTGCCTGCCTCCGCCTCTGCACGTGTGTGGATTCTGCAGACTCAGATTTGCACTATGTTTTGGAATCCTTCGATTTTTTTTTTTTTTATTCTGGTTTCAATGCACACGGACACCACGATGCCTTAGCTGTTTCGCCTGTGGAAATGGTAAAAACACAGCAGTAAGTGTTAGCAAACGCTGCAAGAAGGCTGCAGTGTTCAGCTCTAGAATTATTTGTGTCATTAAATAAAGTTCCATATGTGATTGTGCAGTGCTCAGATTAGGTAGTACTAACTCTTAGCATTCCTCAGTTTTGTCTGAACTGTGATAAAACTGAAGTTTTTTATGCATTTTAATTCACGTTTTTTCCTGGCCACCCTGAGAATTTTTCCTATCTCCATCTTGGAGACTTTAATAATTTTTCTGTAACATCTTTCTTTGGAGAAAAAATTCTTTTCTGAAAGCTTGTTGCCAAGCTAACTTCATTATGTTATTATTATTTAGTGCTTTTTCTGCTAAAGAACAGCAGAACCTCTAAGAACTTAATTTTGCAAGGGTGGTTGGCCTTTAGTGATATGGAAAACCCACACCTTTTCTTTGGGAAGATGGTTGTATTATACAGCTGATTATATTATATTGTATCTGTAGGACCTCAGTCAGGAAAGAGACTGCTTGGGGAGAATTTATTTCAGCTGCTTTTCTGTACTGATGCCTAAAATAAAATTGGTAATAATTACATGGCTTAATAATAGAACATGTGATATAACATCCTACCCGCTTGAAGATTTCAGATATCATTTCAAGAGATAACAGTCATGGATTTTAACAGCCTTAGGACTTGTCAAAATAGGTGATATTAAAAATGTTAATTTTCTGTTGAAGCCATAGTTCATTTGCTGCAGAATTATCAATATTTGGGTCACTGACTTAAACACACTGCTGACTGTTCAAGTCACTTTCGGTCAGTAATTCTAATTCTGAACCAACATTCATTCAACCACCTAGCTGTTATCTAGAGTCAAGTGCGTGAAGTCATCTGAAGAGGGCTTTTGGTTCCCAAATGCATGCATTCTTTCATACTTCCCTGCAAAAAAAAAAAAAGCAACTTCAGATTATTCATGCCCATCTTGTGCAGCAGCATACTTCTTTTGTGTTTGTCAGGTGAAAACAAAGCACGAGACTGATGAATATCTGATCTCCTTGGAAATATATAGGATTTTACTACACAAAGAATTCTGGGTGAACAATTTGCTGATATTGGAATGGCCCATGATTGCTACTTTGCAGCACAGGCTTCTATTTCTGCCGAGCTAAGTCAAAGTGACCAGGGGAAAGGGAGCTAAACTGGCTATTTGCAAGCCTTAAGTGGTCTTTGCTCCTTTATACAAATCATCTTGGTCTTCATTCAAAGAGGTTCATATTTTTAGTCTCCACTTTCACATTTTTCTCTAAGATGTGTTTGTTGCTGTTCCTATTTTAGACAGAGTTTTATGTCTTAATATATCTAGCCTTTCTAGCGCACGTGTGTTTATGTGCAAAAAATGTACTGTGGCTGTATGCAGCTCTTTTCAGTTTATATGATTAGCGTGTGAGCAACAATACAAAATTTGAAGGAGAAAAAAGGATTTCTGGACAAGATTATGGAATTCTGGATGCAGAAACTTGCCAATTTGGTCTTTGAAGGCACAAGTGATATTTTCACTCTGGATCCACTTGCTGAATATTCCACAAATAGACTTTATTCATATCCCTCTAGGAGATGTGGCTGCAATTTATGGAAACCTCATGATGCTCATGATAAAGCTGAGTGCTGCGGCTTTAACCAAGGAACACTGGTTGGTAAATGTTGTAATGCGATGAGCAGTATGAAACTATACATTTTTTTTTTTTTCCTTTCTGGCAGGCGATAAGATTTTGTTGCTTGAAGATGATTCCTACGGAGTTCAAAGAGGAAATAAATGATCTCACTACATTTCTGAAAGAATGTCATACTGGCTAGCAAAAAAGGTTTTCAAAATAATCTGACAGCCTCATTGGCAAGGCGTGGTTTCAAAGGACCATGTGCTTGTGGTGTTTCTGCTCTGACCTGCATACAGTGTCACGTTGTCCTCCGTTCTTGATTTACTTACCAAGAACCAGAGAACGCCATGCTGGAGCCCAGCTCTGGATAGCTGCAAACCCTAGGGCTTTCATATGTTAGTGGTGGTATAAAAATGATCAGTAGAAAAGAGCCTTGCTGTGCAGTGCTGCTTTTTGTCCTGGAGATGAAAGCTGTTAGTCACAACAAATGATATGCTTTCCTTTTACCACCGAGTGCATACATGCTGAGTAGAAATACTACCACAGTGGAACTGTGCTTTTATTGTCCCTGCAGTGTCCTTGGCAGAGTGCTTGATGGATTAGCAAGAGTGCTTCTGTTACACAGATTAGGGGCCTCGTCCTTCATAGTAAGAGCTGATTATGGTGCTTTGTTATTTACCATTCCCTGTGTTCACTATTGAAGTTTCAATGTAACCATATTAAGGCAATATGTTAAAAAAAAAAAAAAAAAAAAA
>VXAV01006008.1:70888-83171 GCA_013399715.1 Alectura lathami | reverse complement strand
TTTTTTTTTTTTTTTTTTTTTTTTTAAGGCAAAGCTTCTCTAAGCATGTGCTTTGAAGGCCAGCTGCAGTTTTTAGTTATGACAGTGTTTTGGTTATTCAGGGTTTCTAAGCAATTTTATTTTTCACTGCTTTTGGTTATATATTCCAATTTAGTGTCATTGAGCCTTGTTTTAGAAGAGGAGGCTGAATGCAATTTTCCGTGCTCACTATGCACTGTATATTTAACTTTCAACTAATTCTGGCTGGGTGAGTGGGCACTGCTATTTGTTACAGTAGGTTGTGTGGGTACAGCAAAGTAAGAAATGTGAAACTAAATGCAGCAAAATAATTGTCAAGGAATACAATTTGTAAGAAATTACTAAAAACAAAGTGTAAAGTGATATGTATACTGAAGCAAAGTTTCCCCTTTTTCAGTTGCAACCCTCCTCCTCCAGCATTTTGTTCCTTTCTGCAGTTACTGTCCTATCTAAGAGGGAAGGCCAAGTAAGACCGTTTCCCCTCTAAATAATTCCCTGGGATAGATGTGGCCCTGGGCACCCTGCTCTGGGTGTCCCTGCTTGAGCAGGGATTAGACCAGATGGACCCAGAGGTCCCTACCAACCTCAGTCATTCTATAATTCTGTGAATAAATAGCCAAATTCTTGTATTTTTGTTTCTGCCTCCATAAAATTCCACTTCACTGAACGTTCTTGCACGTGCTGTACTGCCTGGTTGCTGAGGGATTTTTCCTCGATCTTGCATAGATGTTGACCTCCAACTGCCTATTAAGAAATAAAACTGGCTTTTGTCTCTGGTCTGGGAGAAATGTAGTGAGGGTCTCTTTGGCAAAGGTGAATGCCCTTTGACAGAGAGGTCTTAATGATGCAGTAATTTGCATGGTAAGAATGATTTAACAATTGTGTAGCATCAGTCTTGCATCATCTCAAAGTCTTTAGGGTGCACAGTGGGCATCTTAAATAAAACAGAAGTATCCAGACCCGCAGTCCTTCTGGGGTTCTGCTGATCCTTGTAATGGAAAATTCCAGCGTTGTGTGTCAGAAGCTTCCCAGGAAATCAGGAACACAGCAGTGAAGACCTTATTTGCCAGCTTCTCGTTCTGTGCCATACCCTACAAGACCAGGGGTTTATTGCAAACAATGGTTCTGCCCTTATATTTCTTGTGGGACAGTTGATCTGTATGAAGTCTGTACCCCGGCAGCGACACCATCACAAAAGGTATTACTGTAAGTAGTTCATTTCACTATACCATATTCTTTCGTGACATACTAGGATGCCTTATTTGCTGCACACTGTTGCTGTGTGTGTCAATTGTGAAAACGAGTTGTGTCTACATTTTTGCCTGCTCGTCCTCTTTCGGAGCTTCAGTCTAGGCACCTTGGGACACCAAGGACAACCAAATCGTATTTATTATAGAAATGGTTCTCTGGCAATAGGGTACTGTTTCTTCACTTTAACACTGTTTTTTCCCCCAATTTTCAAGTTAGACCAGCAGCCTCCCAGATCTAGCTCCAGAATATAAAATAGTTCAGAAACCTCCTTCAGAACCTGGAAGGGAACTTGTGCTTTCTTCCAAGGTCACCTATCTTGCAGCCAAGTGTGATGCTCAGGTACCCAAACCCCTGCAAAGCCACCTGCTTGTGGTGCTTATGGAGGTATAAGGCATGCAGATTTTAACATAGGTGAATGAAATGGAATTACAGGTGATTTTTTGTTTGCTCAGTCTTTGTAATGTATTTCTAAATGCAAAAAGTATACTGTAATAAAAAGAACTATTGTGCAAACTGCTGCCGATACTCAAATTGCGAACTGCTGGGCAGTGAGAAACTGCAAACTTCATAACGTAGCTGGCAGTTTCAAAAACAAGAGGGCTGTGACCAAAGATGTCAGTTCCACAGGGTAGGTGACTGACAAGAGATGGTTTTAGTGTTTCTTCAAGTGGTGCTGGTATGCGACTCTAATATGGAGTTATTTGTCCAGTATTGGTTGCAGGCTCCATTGCTTGAAGAGATTTGCCTGGGCAGCAGCGTGGAGGAGGAAGGAGACTTCTCCCTGAACAGGTTCAGTTTGGAGACTTTCCTCATGTAGAGGGGGAGCAGGGAGCAGCCCAGTGACACTGGGGCTGCTGGAAAGGGAGAAACTCTGGCAGCTCCTGTAGGTCGAGTGGGTACGGGCAAGTCTGTTGGCTCTCAGAGAAAGGTGATAAAAGGGAGAAATTGGGAAGGAAGAGCCTAGTGGAGAAGGCAGCAAGACGTATTTCAACCTCTGTTCCCATTCTTTCTCATCTGATAGTTCTGAGCAAGCTCTATATAAAGTAATTTCTAGTTCCTCTTGTAGGAAATTGTGGTGTTGGTGGAAATTGCACCAGAAATTCTGCCGGGCGCAGGGCTGTGTCCTGTCTTGCTTCACAGATGCACTTGCTTTTTCTGCCAGCTCTTACAGCAAATTCTGCGTTTATCACTACAACATATTCTTGCAGGTTTACAATTTTCTGCAGTAACATTTCATCCATGACAAGGAATTTAAACTGAAGAGGCTTTTGGAAAAAGAAACAGGTTCTTCTTTCTCCTGAATCCCTGTGGGTCAGCGTTCAGTCCATTCCCATGTACAAAATTCTTACTTTAACAAAGAATTTAAGTGATATCTCTTATTTTAATTAGCACGGCAGAATTTTCTTCAAAAGCATCCATCTCATGTTCTTCAGTTACTTCTTACCCGCTTCAGCGTTATCTGTGATAGTGCCTGGATTTGTCATTTTTTGTCACAATGTTCACCTCATAATGCTGAATTCTCTGGGCAATCAGTATGTCTTGCTGCTTGTAGCACCGTGCAGTGGTTTTATTTTGATGTCATCCCCTTATGGTTTGATTCCGTACCCAGCAAAAGCTGCTGAGATACTGGAAACCATTCTAAAACCAGCAGTCTTTCAGTGTATGTGTATCCGAGGGGTTGCTTGACAGTATTAACCAATAGGATATATTTTTCTTTTATTTAAAAAAGCCCAGTGTCAGAGAGTGCAACACTACACCCTTACTCAGTCTCATGTCACTGTGAGCTAGGGATATGCTGACACCAATGTGTCCCCTGTTCTTTGGCAATGTCTGCAAAAGTGGTTTGAAGATATTTTTTTTTTTTTTTAATTTAGTAATTGTGAGGCCAAATATTTGTGAGGTCAGCTTTAGATTGCTGTACCACACTGGCTAGCATCCCTTATTTCTGGATTCGTACTCTAGACTTTTGACAGGTCCTCTGCTTTCAATTACATCCTGACACATTTTTTTTTTTTTTCCATGCAGGAGAACAGATTTACCCTCATTGCTATGTGAGCCTCATATCTGACAGTGGGACACATACAGTGTTGGGATTTTTTTACTGTACACACTAAGCTGTGCAACTGCAGGACTGCAAATAATGAGAAAAAGAAAAAGAGAATAAAGGGAAAAAATACCCATTTTTTCACATGTATTATATTGGAGTGAGGCCATAGTTATGTGACCTTCATTTTGGAATGGGCATTCCAGAAATTGCTGTTAATGTTTGGGACCTCTGAGTAAACCTTTCCTGCAGGATTGCTGTGATCATAAGCTGAGACTTCAGCTTATCATCAGTGTTAAAAATAATTAGAGTTTTCAGAATTGGACTTGAAAGTGCACGGTTTGTTGCCCATAAATGTATGATATTGTATTCTAGAAACTGAAAACATGAGAGCAGGTGTCAGCAGTAGTAAAAACAAAGGTCATATGAAGTCAGGGGATGGGCTTTGTTCATTCTCTGTTTAATGCGTGCTTTGTGCTGATTTTAAGAGGCATCTAGCAAAGGGTTCCCAAAGCAAATACCAAAATATTCCTGTTCATAAAATATAAACAGATTGTAAATATGTTTTTTGTACTCATCCCCATGAAGGTTCCATTACATTGTAAGAGTTCATCCATTTTTTATTATTTATACCTTAAATTTGTGAGTGTATTTGCTCCTAGGAAATGTATGCTTTTTAAAGAAGAAAAAGAAGAAAAAAGTTTTTGTTCCAGAGTTCAAATGTTGATGGCAAATAGAAATGGACAAGATACACATTAATGCTGGAAATAATTTTTATTTACCTGCTTCAGACCACACTTCAAACAACCTGTGTATTTGCCAAGGATTTTGGTGGCAACAGGAATGGATAGTTCTGAAGCTGACAGTGTTGCTGGGGGCTCTGATGTAAGTTGGGAGATCTGGAGACATGAAGCAGGTGGTTCGTGTGTACATTAATTCAGTCTTTCAAAAGCTACATGTCAGCCTTCAGCTCGGGGCATTGTGACTAGATAAGATGGGCAATGGTGGCTGAGTGCCCCTGGCTTTTACACTGATGTAAAAATAATAATTGCAGGAAAAAATCATATCCATTTATCGGAATGGGGTGTCAAAGGGAAGCAGTGAATCTGCATATGCTTTCACGCTTAAAAATCAATTTTCAGATCTGGAGGAAGAGGCTATAATTTCTGCTCGTTTTCCTGTGTATGAATTTGTATCAGTGTTTTTAGTTTGGGGGAGTTTTAAGTGACAGTCTGTAACAGTCTAACAACACTGGTGAATGCTTTCCATGGAGGTATGAATTCTTCTGGGAAAGCAGAAGTTCTGCAGATTTTTCAGGTCATTTGGTAATCTCAGCTCCTGTAAGTCATTAGTTAGCCTGGGTCAGCTGACTTGTGTAGGCAAAGGAAAGGTTAAATATAATGGTCTATTACGAGTATTGTGTGAAGTTTAATAGCTTGTAATGTACCCACACAGTCTCAGTTGGAATAATCCCTCAGCAATTTGCAGGATGCTGAACCAGTGACTTGAAGCTGTCATTTATGGGTAGGATGAGAGAACACTTAATCAGTGATTTTTATTTTGAGAGGTATCCTTAGCATCACAAATTCCCTTTGGAAAAAAAAAAAAAAAAAAAAAAGTAGGAAAATATTGAATTGAGAATTTCATAAAGTGGAAAAACAGTTTGAGACCAGAAATGTGAAATATAATGGGGTGCCATAGATGGGTGCTTTGTGTTTAGTGCACATGAAAATATTACTAGTAACTGGCTATAGGGTGTCGGAGGAAGAAATCCAGTCTGCAAATGGTATTTAATACATGGGCAGAAAGGTCACTGTCAATCACAGTGGAAGGGAAATTATCATTAGAAAGCTCTGTCAGGTTTCTGTCCCAGATTCGAACAGAGAATGGGCAAGTGTGATTTGACTCCAAAGCTCTGCTTTCGGATAAATGTGCCTGCTTCTTGTAGGCTGCCTTTATAATGAGCAGGTGTAGCAGTTTCCTCAAGACTGCTTTAAAAATGTCCTCACTGCATTCATTTAGTAAAATAGCTAAGGGAATTTATTTTGAACTGTTTATTGCAGTTCATAGCAATATGAGTCTAAATAAGTGGGATTTTATCATGATGAAATGACATATGAAATGCAAATTAAATCTTTTAAAAAATTAAAGCAGAAAAGAGATAATTGCAGTAAAATACACTGATAAATACTTTTTAAAAAAAGAACCCCCAAATGAGTGTACAAGATGTGCCATTGATAACTAACAGAAGGTGTCTAGTTAGTGCTAATTTCTGCACAGGAGGAGACAGCTGGCAAAAAGCCAGCAGAGGAAGAGTTTCAAGTCCCACATTTTGTGTCTAGTTTTTCTCTAGGTTATAAAGTGGATGCTTCCACAGAGATGTAGACAATTAGTTACTATGATGTTGATATGTTGATTTTTAAAATTAAATAAGGAAGCATGTTTTTTTCTTCTTGCTTTTTCAAAATACTTCTTTTCTGTTTCAGTTTAGTCCCCAGTGAAAGAGTAAAAACTGAACACAAAAGTTACCACCACCCTTAAGCAGGCCTTTCACACGGTATTTCGGATCTGAACCGACTCTGATACCTCCCACTTCAGTTTCATGCACATTAGAAAACAAAACCAAACGCCCACAACAGGTTTTATTTGCAGTCACATAAAGCTGTATTTGATTAATCTGACACCAGGAGGCCAGACTGCACAAGTAATATTGAGCTGTATCCTCTGGCCCGTGTCTTAGCATCACATGGGAGCAAACTTCTGGTGTGCGTGGTTTTGGGAAGAATTGCAGCTGTTCAGCTGCGCTAAGCGTGCTGGTCTGGGCAGGAAGAGGTGAAGGACTCTTGGGTACCGCGAAGAGCAAACCTCTCATGAAGTTATGAACTAAACTGAAAGTTATATTTGAAGTATGGTGCTGAAAGTATTTTTTATTGAAATCTACTGTACTTGCCAAGAGTACAGTATATATTTTATGGACATTTTGTAGATGTGCATAAACCAACTTCTTTGGCCCCTCTCAGGTTCATCACTCACTATTGCTCACATACATTGACTGTTCTGGTACGGATCAGAGGGATGCTCGTATCTTTCTCCTTACTTGGGCATGAAGGCAAGAGAAGAAGAATAGGAAGGACGTGGGGGTGCATTTCCCTGCCTGTAGCCTCCTGCAGCCTTGCTGCGTCTCTGCTTTGTCTGTTATCCCTCTCCTTTCTGCTCCAGATTCTCACGCTGCTGTTTCATTACCTGTGTCTTTTCATTGATTCACAATCACCACAGCCACGACAAGAAAAGAAAGGTGGGCTGTTACTGAGTTTGAGAAGTTTAAATTGAAAAAAGCAGAAAAACAAAACAACAACAACAAAAACAGATGAGCAATTCAGCAAAGAGATGCTTTTAACTTGTTACCTTTTTGGTATTAACATTGTCAAATATTTATTTGAAATGTCAACCAGATGTGAGCATGGATAGGAGGTAGTGTTTCAAAGATGGAAGGAGGTTGGTATTTTTTTTCTTGTTGGGTGGGAATGAGTAAGGGTTCTTGTTCTTTCGAGCAGCATAAAGATATTAGGTTTAGTAGCCAGAAGATGGCTTCTTTCTTCTTGCGCTTAGCTTAGTGGGAGAATGGGTGGAGCTCCTCTGCTGTTAATTATTAATTTTTAAAGAACATTACACTTCAAGACCTGTACTCATTTTGTGAAATTTGTTTGGAATATTAAAAACTATTAAAAAAAGAATACTAGAAGGAGACAAATGAATATGGGGAGGGTGTTAAATAAACCTTGTTTTCTTAAGAAGCCTGGTACACAGATACATAAGGATTTTGTCCCAGGCTGGATGGGTTCCTGGGCAGTTTGATCTAGTGAGCTAGTGGCTGGCAGCCCTGTCCACGGCAGGGGGGTTGGAACTAGATGATCTGTGAGGTCCCTTCCAACCCAAGCCATTCTATGATTCGATGATTCTATGATTCTATGATTTTGGCCTTTTTTTTTCTGTAGTCATCATAATCAAACTCAGACTTAGCTGGGTTGTCTCCATATTTTCCCTCAGCCAATCAATTAGCAGAAAAATTATTTTTTTTATAGATGTCACACTGTTATAGAATTACTGCATATCAGTTGTTTTTCCCCTGGAACTAATTTTTATAGCACAACGAGAAGTTCTAAAGTATATAATTTTTTGGATTTTGTTATAGAAGAATAATAACTGTGTGCTTTTCAACAGATGGGATATCATTTATTTTCTTTGGACCTGCTTTCATTCATCACAAACACTGGATGTAAAATACGACTGCTTATCATTAAAGTTTTTCTTCCCACACAGCCCTTCCTCCGAGGGACAGCCCTGCGAGAGCAGAGGGTGAAGAGGGCCACCAGNACCCCCCTGCCGTGGACAGGGCTGCCAGCCACTAGCTCACTAGATCAAACTGCCCAGGAACCCATCCAGCCTGGCCTTGAACACAGCCAGGGATGGGGCAGCCACAGCTTCTCTGGGCAGCCTGTGCCAGCGCCTCACCACTCTCTCAGGGAAGAATTTCTTCCTGATGTCCAACCTCAACCTCCCCTCTTTCAGTTTTAGCCCACTCCCCCTTGTCCTACCATTATCCACCCGTGTAAAAAGTCGGTCCCCCTCCTGCCTGTAAGCTCCTTTCAAGTATTGGAAGGCCGCAATGAGGTCTCCCGGGAGCCTTCTCTTTTCCAAGCTGAACAATCCCAACTCCCTCAACCTTTCATCCCTCAACCTTTCAAATCCATGGAAGATTTCTTGTTAGCATTTGGTGGTCTTGCATCATGTTAAAATTATGTTCCTTCCATATCACTGCAGTAGCTTTGGGTAAAGGGAACAATTGGGAGTAGAAAGAAAGATACCTCAAGATGCATCATTTTGATTGACCTCAGAAGATCTATATCCACAAGTGACAAGTTTTCCTGACGGAGTTTTAACCTCTGAGATTCTAGCCAATATATTTGGCATTTTCTTGGGTTCGCAATTCCTGCTGAGTGAACTGTGTTATAGGAGACCTGCTCTTGTGATGTAGAACTATGAATACTCCTGTTGACTCATCTCTTAAATGTTTGAAAAAAGCAAGGCAACATGTTTTCCTTTTTCTTCTCATTTCGTCATGTGAATTTCTGTCTTAGGGAGGAGACTTTACTTTCTAAAATCTCTGCTCATAGAGATGGTACGTGTACAGGCAGCAAGAAGTTCTTAAACAATCCTGCTACAACATTCCCAACTTCTCTTTAATATTCTCATGCAAATTTTATTCTACAGTAAATGTAGAGTGGCACTCAGATATTTAAGGCAGTGGGGTGAAAGGAATCATAGTTTTCAAAGTAAGGTGTGGTTACTTCTTAGCTGTCCTCATGGTTCTCTTTGATTTTGTGTTTCAAACCAACCAGCTAAAAGGCATTGGGTACTTGTACCTAAGAAGCTGATTAAGATTAGGAAGGAAACAGTATTTCAGGAATGCTAAACTGCTGTCCTGGTGTGTATTTGTGTTTGGATAAGGTAGCTGTGTTTTGTTGTGATTGTTTGTTTAGAAAATATAAATCTGTATCCTTTTATATGGTAATTTGTTCAGATAGAGTGTATCATGTTCTTTCTTTAGGACAGCTGTATCAACTTCAGCTTTTTAGAGAGTACATAATTGGAAAAGTGGGCTGTTACTTGGACACTGGGCAGGTTTGATCTACAGTCATCGGCAGACAAGAAACGTTGATTCACAAGAATACCAGTCTTCCTACAAAGCGGTTTATTACCATCTTTTAAAAAAAGAGATTCATCTCGCACAGCCATAATGCACTGCACAAAAGCAGATGTAAACCTCAAGTCCACCAGGAGTGCATACTGTGACCAAATTTTAAAGTGGTCAATGACTTGTTTCCGATGATTGCGTTCTGAAGAATACGATGTGTGCTGTTTGCCTGCTCTTTACAACAGCAAATTTTCTGCGTGCAGTCACTGTTTGGCACTTCCAGTGATTTCTGAATGCATGCTGCTCATCAGGCTGGTAGTAATACAGTAATACATTGGTATATCCACCCCGTCACTTTGAACTATTAGGCAGAGTTGTTATCCTTTAAATTCAAGAAAAAAAAAAAAAAGAAAAAAAAAGTTGCAAATGAAGGGATAAAGATCAATGAGCAGGAAGCAGTCAAAAAGAAATGATGGCAAAGCAATCTGATTTTTCATGAGAAAGTGACAAGCCTTATGGAGAGAGAATCAGCAGGTGACATGTTTTGGGTTGTTCAGCAAGGTCTTGGACCTTCCTTCTCACAACACTTGAAGCTGAATAAACATGCTTTAGATCATTCTACTGTATGGTAAATGCACAGCTCATTGGATACAGGTTTTCAGAGAACAGATATGAGTGGTTTGTTGTGAGAAGAGGATATGGCGAATGGAGCTCAGCAAAGACTTTTCCTCATTAGTCTTTATTACCGACGCAGATGGTGGACTGGGAGGCATTCTTAGTAAATTGCAGATGGAAAGAAGCTGGAAGAGGTTGCAACTGTGTTAGAATGCAGAATTAAAGTTCAGAATTACTGAAAAAGTAAGAACAGTCAGTACTTCGTTCATTCCCTGGTATGCCTTTCCAGTAGGATGCAGACTCATTACAGAGGATTTGAAGGACAGTCATGGTTGTGAAATCTACACAGCATGATCTGAGGGAATAGTGGAAGAGCTGGGGTTACTTAATCTGAGAGAAGACCAGGAGGAACATAACAGATCTCTGTTACGTCTGCCGTAAAAGAGAAGGACAAAAATAAGATTATTTGTGTTTCTGTTTAAAACAAATGTTGAAGTAAAGTTGTAGTAAAGAGATTCATACAGAGTATTTGAAATAATAGCTATAATAAAATCATGGAAGAGCTTGTCTAGGGAGGCCATGGTGGCTCTGCCATGGAAGCCTCTGAGACCCAGCTAGACGGAAATGTCTGAGGAACGGTTAGGTGGAACAACAGCCTCTTGAGGGAACAGGAGATGGAGCAGATGTCTTCTTCAAGATCGAGATCTTCTAATTTTCGTGACAGCCTCGCAAGGTTGCCATATGCAGTACACCAGAAAGTTATGTGATCAGCCATCCTCACCATTTTAATTGGTGGGTGTGTGCTCAGGCATATAAACTTGTCAAGCTGTATCCTCCATTGATGATGAGTGAATAAATTAGACCTTTTATTTTTACATTTATGAGACTGTAAAGGCTTTCCTTGCCTATCAAAACAGAAACTTACACATTTACTAATGGCTTGTAGGAAGCAAATGAAGCTTGAATTCAGTTCTTTTCATTTTGACAACTGTTATTGATATGAAGTGTAATGAAAACAGCCTGTCTGTTGTTAGGCTTTTGGTTAATTTGGTATGCTGTTTCCAGCCTTTAATTTACAGGGATGAAATAATTGACCTTGTATCGTTACAGGGCTGACGGGGAATTAAGGACTGCAGTTATGTTTTATTTAACGAGTAGCACTGTGCCATTGTGAATAAATAGATGTGTGTCTTTAGTAAACATCGAGAACAGTCTGGTTCAGCGTTCTCCTAGAGAATTTTGGTGCTTGATAGACTTCTGATTCCACAAATACAGACTGAGAAAACCTTGTGGATGATAAGCAGTGATAAACTCAAAGGAAACGAAGAGAAAATGTACATTAATATCACTACTGCTGTTTAGGTTCTCATGGCAAATGTAGAATATTCAGCTTTACTCACCTACAACTGAGCCCCAAGGCACCTGTGAAATAGCATGCTATTTAGTGCAATAATTAGAATTATCTTAATGTAAGAATTGTTTCCTGCAGTTCGGTCTGATTACCACAAAAGTTAACATAATTTGATTCATGTTTACATCAGAGATGTAAATATCCTTTGAAAAGAGTCTGAGGATAACTGCTGAAAACAAGCAAGCCTTGCATAGCTCCCAAGTACATATCCACAGCATCACAGCAAGTTACTGTTTTTTTTTTTTTTGTTGTTGTTGTTGTTGCAGTTAGTGGCAAATTTCTGTCAGTGTAAGGAAATGAGGTTGCGTGTCAGTTGAATCTCAGCTAAATTTCAGTGAGAAGATCACATGAGCTCTGCAGCTGACGTAGTGAAGGATGCGACCTGCAGAATTTGAGAGGTCATAAAAGCCACTTCTTGCAGTCCATAACCTGACACCTCCCACTCCTTTGTACATTTTGAGCTGCGCCCCATTCCATTGCTCTGATACAGATATTAGATTTGGATATGTCTAATCAGAATTTGTATGCAATCATTTTTAATTATTGATGTAGAGAGTTATGTAAAGAGTGGGTTTACTTGGATGAGAAAGGTTATTTGCAACTGTCAGCAAAGAATTTTGATAAATTTGCTACCAAGAAAGCCTAGTTTAGTCACTCTGCAAGGAATAATCTAACCTAGATTAAAAGCCTAAAGATTTTGATTTGCAGCACTTTTGGCTGTTCCATCACACCAGCATTGTCGTACAGCTCTCTGTTGTTTTGATTCTACAGACTATGCCAAATTATTTTCCTTGGAAAACTTTAATTTCCTGTTTGAACAAGCAAAGTTGCATTTGCAAAATGTGTTGGTAGTCATCTACTGAAGCTTCTTTTCCCATCTACTTCCCATGCATCCACTCTTCCTCTTGCTCCAAGTCTGCCCAATGCCTTAAATCCTTGCATAGTTTTGCAAACAGATTTATTGTTGAAAGTATATTATTAGTGCGGTGCCTAACACAGAGCCTCTGGGTGGCACCATGACATGAATAATGATAATTATAATGAGTTGAGTCAGCCATTGAATCACTTCACCTTCAAATCTTGGCTGTGTGTGGAAGCCTTTTTTCTTTCTAGAGCTGACTTCTTCCAAATCTAAAATTCATTACTCTGTGCATTTTTCATCTCCACAGACGCTCTGCTGCTCGGTGAAAATTGGGCCACAAAAAGAAACTGAAAAAGCTTTAATTAAAAAGCAAATAGCGTTTTTCAG
>VXAV01006008.1:38922-70878 GCA_013399715.1 Alectura lathami | reverse complement strand
AAAAAGCAAATAGCGTTTTTCAGCAGGGAAAAGAGGTGGTGAGATCTCCCCCAGGCTTTTCTTACTAAAAAAAGATTCTGCTATTTTTGTTTCACTTGCCTTTTAAAATCCACCACCTACCTTATATATTCATCTCCACTTGGTGTTTGCTGATCCAGTTGTAAGAGAGATTCAAAATCAGCAGCTGTGCTGCGGCAGCCTTGAGGGGTATATGGCTTTATTCCGTAGGAAAGAAATTGCAGCTGCTGCACATTCCTTGTACGGAGACTCAGACATGAGAGTAAAGCTCTAATAGTGTCAGTACATTTTATTTTCAATATTTAATTGCCCTGTGTTTAAAGTTAGAGTATGTTTGGCAGTAAGCAGAACAGGTAAAACTTTTTTTTTCTTATTATTTTTCAGAACAGGCCAGGTTGATGGGAGAAGACAAAGTGAAATGCTGTGGTTATCATCTAATTCTCTGTTTTTACAATATGAGTTAGTGATTGCACTGTTGAGGTTGTTGGGAACAATTAATACATTCAGCGTATACGTCTTCTGCAATATTATTTGCTTCATTGAATAAATGAGGCACTTACCACATTTCCAAGTTTTGAAGTTTGGCTGAGTGGCGGTAGAACCGCTCAGAAAGCTTCTGTATGCAGTCTCCTATATTCAAAATCAGAATGATGATAGCCCTTTGCAATGTATTAGTTGCCTGATGACCACTTTGAAATCAACTATGGTCTTGCTTTGTACTTCATAAGAGCATATCTTGTTCTGTTACATTTCCCTGAAATGAGCATCTTTATTGCCAGTCGTAAGAAAATGACATGGTGAGGTGGGCCCCAGGAGCTGATTAGGCCTTCTTAATTACTGAATGTTTGAACTCCTGGGAGATAACAGAGGTAGCTGTGGTGAAGGGAAACTTTACTCACCATCCTTCAGATCAGTAAAATACAAGATTTATTTTCTTAAAATTAAACCATTCGAATTTCTTTTTCAAATGTTAGATGGTGTATTTCCAAGTGCTTCCTCAGCACTCAGGATTTTTCCATGTGCTGGAACATGTCTTCCATCACATGATGTGGTTTGATCTTCCCAGGGATGAAATCTTGGTTTTATTTTCATTGAGAAGAGTTGGATTTTGTTTGAGTGATAACAGGGATTTCACCTTTGATGTCATATGTTGAGATTGCCTCAACATCAACTCATGCAGTGAATGGTGTTTCCTGGATTTTGGGAATAAGATGTCTTGAATATATTTCCTTAACTGACATCTAAAATTTTTTGGCCATTATACTGTTGAAAAGTGCTATACAGAAAATGTTTAAAACATGCTTATTGTTACAATGTTGGAGTTGCTATCATCTGTACTGACAATATCACATACTTCTCTGAAACTGCCATTTGTGAAATTCAGAAGTGGCATATAAATATTGACAATAAAATGGCTACAAGCTACAGCTCGGTTGTTCTGAAAACAAAAGTGCTTTTCAAATAATGTTTCGGATTTTTGAGATTTTTCCATTAATAGCCACAATTTGGTGGCTATGGCCTGTAGGAAACCTCTGCTGTCTCTGTGACTGTTTAAAATTGCTCTGTGTGAATCTCTTGAGATAAGACTCACCTGGTGAAATGTGCCCATTTATGGCGTATCAAAACGGAGAATTTTCACTTTTACATTTTCAAAGTGTCATGGACACTCACGTACAAAAATTTCTTTTTTATGTAACATAAACTCAAGTCAATCAATCAGTATTTTCTCCTAAGTATAAAAGTCCTCAGGACTTTTATTCATCCTCCTAAGTAAGAACTGACTTGATTCTGAAGCTATCTCAGCAGATGCAGTGTGCTATAAAATGCAGCTGGAGCTGATTTGGCAGCCTATTTATTTTACTTTTAATATTTTTTTTCAACTTCTTATGACAGTCATATGTAAGGGACCTCCTTTTTTTGTCAGAGTGTAGGTATTAAGTAGTAGTCCTTCCGAGCAATCTCTACATAGCTGGCTGGATTTGTGTTTGAAAGAGTATAAAACCATGCCAGTTTGCAACTGTTTTTAACCTTCCGCCATCAGATGTATTCATGGATCTTTAAGACTTGTGGTTTAAAATCTTTTGGTAGTACAAAACCTTTTGAAGTCATCACTTTTGTTATAGACTTCTGGGTACCTGTTTGGAGTGCCTCTTGTCTGGTGTTCCAAGTGCCTCTTCACCCAGCCCTTTTGCACGTAGTTATTAGTGATTGCAATGAAATGTGCATTGTGATTGATCTTTTTAAACGCTGCTGATAAGATGAAAAATTCTGAAGTTGGGTGATGAGCAGTAGTGACCCACGTAACTGTTCAAGTTGGAAGCTGTGGGCAGAATTGTTTTAGTAAGGGAAGAGCACGCTGTAACCACGTTGTAAGCTGACTGACCTTACTCTTAGCATATCAATAGGCTGGTGCAGCATACTCTGTAAGATAGTAAGATTTACATGAACAGAAGTAAATTTGCTATGTTACGAAACAAATACATGAAATTTCACACTTTTACCGTTAACGGAATTATTTTGTAGTGAACCAAGATTTTCAAAAAATGCCTCGACTTGAGTCATGGTTATCTTCAAAGTGCCTTTAGGTTTACATGTCTCTGAGTTTACAGCTTTTCATTTTACTGCCTTATAATTTATATTCACTGGCTTTATTTTTCTCCACTCTTCTTGCAGTTCGGAACAGACTGTTCTACATGCACTCTGCTTTTCTGTGAGTTGCTTTGTTTATAGCTTTTTAGGCAATGTCCATCACCTTTGTTATACCAAGCTTCTCACCCTTGTCTTTTTTTTCATTCAGATCTTCTCAGAAGATATGTTTCCATTAAGATGCCAACAAAACTGTAGATAAATGATAATGATGCATTTTAAAGGCATTTAATAAAAAAGGAAAAAGTAACCACACTGCCTTCCTCATTTATGCACTGTACCATTCTCACTACCTATTTTTTTGTTATTTCTTTTGAATTTGCACATTGATGAAAAAAAGAAAAAAATGAAATCTGAGCAGTCTCCAGTAACTGTCCTTTAATTGTCATTTTTCTGAAATGGTTACCTACAAATTGTTTCAGCATCTGTGCTCAAATTGCACATTAAAAACAAATCCTTAAATCATCTTTGTAAGGTTGTTTGCAAACCTTCTAGGCATTAGCAATACTTCAAGATTTGAGAAGAGATACTTTAAAATAAGCCTGTGTAATTAAAACACTATTAAAGGAAGAGAGGGGGAAAAATTGTTTCAACAGAAGTTAATGATGTGTAAGGTGTCTGTGTTATTGAATGCATCTCGCCCCTTTTACATTTCCTTGGAAACTGTGGTTCCTGAAGTTGTCACAATGGTAGTGCAGAGCACCAGAATTTTATAGCAGTACTTAAAAAAAAGTGGTTTTGACTCGTTGGGAATAGTGATGGTCTCTCATAGGCTTCAGCTGTTAGACTTGGAGACTAATAACAGCATTTCTTCCCTGTGATGAATGACCACTTGTATTTTCCTTTCAGTTAAAATTACTTTGGTGTAAAATGCTGTAGATTTTAAAATAGGAGAGGAGACCATTTATTCAGCCTTTGCTGTTTGTAATATTTCTCCTTTAATATTGCATGGAAAAATGGTCCCCTCTACACAGAAACAGATTGTAAGCATTAGACAATTTGGTATCATAAACTATACTTCTGCCCTTACATGTACTGCTGGGAGAGAAGAAGTGACTGTCTGGAGTTCTCCAGGAATGGGAATATATATCCGTGATATCTGAAGTTCAGTAAATTGAACAGGAAGGTAAAATGATCACCCAGCTCTAGGAGGAACTCGGCAGTAACTACGGAGTGTATCAAAAGTCAGGTTCTCCTTTGCAGAAGAACAGAGCAGGAAGGAGGGTGGCAGTTGGTGTAATGTGCCTTTTCCATTTTCTGGTAAATTGTTTTCCTAATTTTCTGGTAAATTGTGAGGCGCTGGAACAGGCTGCCCAGAGAAGTTGTGGCTGCCCCATCCCTGGCTGTGTTCGAGGCCAGGCTGGATGGGTTCCTGGGCAGTTTGATGTAGTGAGCTAGTGGCTGGCAGCCCTGTCCACAGCAGGGGGGTTGGAACTAGATGATCTGTGAGGTCCCTTCCAACCCAAGCCATTCTATGATTCTATGATTTCTTCTTTGAACGCTCCCATCCACCTTCTGTGGGGCTGGGACTTAGCAGGCATTTGCGCACCTGCCTGGATAAGCCATAGGAGCAGCTGTGCAAGACACGGACTCATCCAGCCCATGTGTTGTCTTCTAACCACAGCTGGCTGGGGAAGGTGTGTAGGGAGCAGAAATACCGCAAATTCTTCCTTCCCGTTTATACACATGATGGTTTTACATCCCTAGCTTCTGGGAATAAGCAAGACTTTCTCAACTGCGACTGCAATGACCTATTAATAGCTGCTGATGGTGTAATCCTACACAAATCAGCATAAACTCCTTTCTAGCCTCTGTGCTCATAGGCTCTGTAGAACCCTGAGACTGTGATTCCCACAGATGTGCAGTAAGAAATGTTCTTTCTGTGGTCGGCTTTACATTACTTGACCTGGCTGTGTTATGCAGGACTGTGAAAGAATTGCTCCCTCCTTATCTGCGTCTTACAGTTCATGATCTTATACATCTGTATCAGATGCTTTTGTTGTCTATTTTACCAGCTATTGTATCAAAACAACTGTTTTTTTTTTTTTTTCCTGTTTTTTCTTCTTCAGCTGTTTTTGACGTGGTGTTGTCTGCAGAGCCTGAGATAGGGGCACACCGTGGGTTTCTTTGCAGCAGCTCACCAGTGTTTTCTCTTTTGCTCTCAACCCCATTCATTACAAATGTTTTACATGCTATTTTCTTTTGGTATTTCTTACAGTTTTCGTAGAACTGTCTATGAGTTCTCTTGCCTGGGTTGTAATGACCAACTAAGAACCTGTAATTTCTTACATTATATTTAATACCTGTTTGATTTCCTTTGAACTTCAGCTGTCATTTTATCACCCTATCACCAGATTATGCAACACTGTAGCTTTTCACTATAAGCTTTTGATTTTGATTATGCTGAAAAAATCCTATTGTCAGCCAGACTCACCCCTACATTAATCAGTCCTTTCCTAGATCTTGTGTTAACTCTTTTCAACTGCACAGGTCCCCTGAGTGTTTCACTGCTGAGGAAACCTGGTGAGCTGGACTTTGAGCAATCATACAGGTTTCCCCCCCCCAGTATCCAAAATTCATTATTTTTTACTAGGTTTTAAGTGATCTGTAAGTAAAGGATTTGTTCATCTTCTGTCATCACCATGAAAGACCGGGGGCATGAGCATGGGTTGAAGATGAAGACATCCCTCGGTTAGGATGAAGACTCTGTGACCACGTGCTGTGAGAGGTTTGAATGGCCATGGCCTGTACTGTCCCTCTTTTGTTCTTTTGTGGATTACGTGAGGAATTAGAGATGGATGGCCATCAGCCCTGAGATATTGCTCATAAATGTAAATAGCCATATTTAAGGAAAGCTTATGACGCTGCGCAATGATTTTTTTTTTCCTGCAGCCATTACAGCATTATGAATCTAGACAGAAAAATAGCAAGCAAGCAACTATTGATCATCTAATATTCCACATATTTAGATGCACGTAAGTGCTATTTCCCATTGTTAGCTTGCTCTGTGGCCCTGGTCTGGCCATCAGAATGAAGTAATGCTGACATGTTTCAGTTTTATGACCCTTTTCTTCTAAGCTAAAACTTTGCCTGATGAATGCTGCTATATTTAATGTTGTTTGCTGTATTTCCTTAAGTAGGATGATAGTCCATGCTACTGTTGCAGAATAAAACTGTAGAAAGCATAATGTATCAAAAGTTAATATTGAAATAATTTTTAGTATTTTCCAGCAATGAATTTTAATGGTCATGGTGCAAGCTGCTTACCAGATGCATCAACATATTTCAATAGCTGATTTTTTTTTTTTTTTTTAAGAGAAAGATGAATTCTGTCAATCTGTAGAAAATTTGTATAGCAGTACTGGTTGGCAGGGTGTCCTCTCTTGAAACACGACTGCTTTACAAGTTTGCCTGCTGTGTGGTTCTCATACTTTAAAAGGACATAAAACTATTCAACCTTGCCCACGGCCCCAGGGCTGGAACTAAATGATCTTTAAGGTCCCTTCCAACCCAAACCATTCTATGATTCTATTAGAGAGTGTTCAAAAGAAGGCTGCAAAGAGGGCAAGAGGGATGAGGAGCAGCTGAGGCCCCTTGGTTTCTTGGGCCCAGAGCAGAGGAGGCTGAGGGGAGGCCTCATGGCGGCCTACAGCTCCCTCACAGGGGAGCGGAGGGGCAGGCGCTGAGCTCTGCTCCCTGGGGACAGCGACAGGACCCGAGGGAACGGCATGGAGCTGTGTCAGGGGAGGGTCAGGGGGGTGTTAGGAAAAGGTTCTGCCCCAGAGGGTGGTGGGCATGGAACAGGCTCCCCAGGGCAGTGGGCACGGCCTGAAGCTGCCGGAGCTCAAGGAGCGTTTGGACCCCGCTGTCAGACAGAGGGTTTGTGTTTGGGGGTGCTGTGTGAGGCCAGGAGTTGGACTCGATGATCCTTGTGGTTTCCTTCCAACTCAGGATCTTCTATGATTCTCTGATTAAGCTACCCACAAACATTTTAAGTAAACACCTCTGAATTTTTCTTCTTAGTATTTCTACGAAAGTAAGAAAACAATTTTGAATGAACAGTTCTCTATTACCAGGCAGAGCTGAGTAAGAATCTACAGATGACCATGAGGATTATGCTGTTCAGAGGCAGACAGAGGTGTTTGTGGTAGAGTAGGCTTATTTATTTATTTTTCTTCTGTGACACTTTGATGGATGACAAAGGGAAGAAGGTCCAGGTAACCCTCATTTTAGTACAGGCTATCAAATGAATTTGCACTCACGCTTGCTACGGAGCTGGAGACAGAAGCTTTGCTGGCCGTGCCTTTGCTGCTGCTGTTACCCTTGTAAAACTACAAGTTCACTGAGTACAAGATGTTTCGTTATTCTTGCAAGTAGATCAGGAGCAGCATAGCAGCCACTCAGCATGTCCTTTGCAACCTAAGGTGCAGTATTATATGGCAGCTGTTTAATAATGTATCAATCAAGGAATTAAATTCAAGGAGTCTCACTGATGGTAGGACACGGGGGAATGGACAGAAACTGAAAGAGGGGAGGTTGAGGTTGGACATCAGGAAGAAATTCTTCCCTGAGAGAGTGGTGAGGCGCTGGCACAGGCTGCCCAGAGAAGCTGTGGCTGCCCCATCCCTGGCTGTGTTCAAGGCCAGGCTGGATGGGTTCCTGGGCAGTTTGATCTAGTGAGCTAGTGGCTGGCAGCCCTGCCCACAGCAGGTGGGTTGGAACTAGATTATCTGTGAGGTCCCTTCCAAGCCAAGCCATTCTATGATTCTATGATTATGTGAAGTTTGGCGGTCTGCAGTGGCTTTTCTTTTGTTGTCTACTTTGTGTGCTAGAAGATTTAAGTGGTACCCCTGGAGGCTCCACTTAATTAGTATTAGGGGTTGAATTTGTGTCATCTTGGAAGGAGTTAAAAGCAAAACTAACAAAATTTGAATGTTTGAAATATTGTTTATGCAAATAATTGTTTTGTATAGCTAGTCATTAGAGAAATGTAAATTAATATATTGAATAATTCAAATATTAATTTCGAATACTGGTACATTTCTTAAGTTTTTGGCACAGAGGAACTCCAGTTTGGAAACAGGTATTTTATGGTTTAGGAAGGTAATATATCCTACCTAAATTTAGAAATCTTCTCTGTAATTCAAAATGGCATAGAACATTTAACGGCTGCATGTTGAAATTGTTCAGGAAGTCTCATCTGAGTCACATGCAGCTGTGACACTTCTGGAAAATTACAACTGTTCTTTGTTTTGTAGCGGGGATATATTGCTGTTAGCTTCTAGTAAGTGCTTGTTACTTTTACTAGAACTTAATTATGGCTTGCTAGTATTTTTGGATACTGTTACCAGCACTGTAGGTTAGAACTGTAACAGATTGAGTAAGTTTGGCAGGATTTTGTGGCTTATGTGCAATAAAGAAGATTTTGCAGAACAGTTTTGAATCAGGGTAGGTTTTATTCCCCAATTGTTTCTTCCTCTTGTACTGATGCTAGGTCAGTCCTCTCTTTTGGAAGCTGTGAGCTCTCAGCTCTGTAAATCTCCTGAGAGAGGGATCCGTGCTGGATTTGAGGGGGAAGAGCTTCAGTGGTGCTCCCACATCTGAACTGTTACTCCACTAGAAACAATGAAAACCTGTATGCAAAGTCATGATGATTCCTTTTAAAGATTAAATAGGAAGAGAGTGCAAACATGATGTATTTTTTAGACATACATTAAAATCAAGACATAAATGTCTTATTAGAGAGGTGCAGAGACAAATTAGAGGTGACACCTTTCTGGCTCGGTAGTGGTTGTCACTTTGTAATGAACAATTGAGAGATTTATAGCTTTCAGAGCTCTTCGTTACTGTACAGACTTGTGAACTACTCGTTGTGCTGCAGGTCAGGCAGACGTGTTGCTGTGGCTGTGATTCCTGTTACAGATGCAGTTGGCACTTTTCTTCCCGATCCTATTAGCAGTTATTTTCTAGCAGTTTCACTCTTCTGTTTACTCTGTTACCGGTAGCAGAGTTGGCAGCTCTCATTTCCCAGGACCCAGTGCAGCATTACATGACTGCAGGACTTATTTCAGACTCACTTTCAGACACTTCTAAGTCTCTTTTTTTTTTTTTTTTATCATACCATTCTTATTGAAGAACCGTGATTAAAAAACCTCACTGCAGATATGCCTGGCATGTAGTCTTGTGCTGAGAACAGCAGCAGGGAGGATGGCTCTTACTGGTTGTACCTCTTATTTTTTTTTCCTGAAGTGGAAGATGGGTTGGAGTGATTTCCACACTTCTAGGGGAGGCTACCCACTTCTAGGTATTTCAGTATCATTCCTGCAGTGAACAGGATTGCAGGAAAGCATGCACTTTTCTAGAGAACAGATTGCATAAAATATGGAAGTAGAGGAGTGGAGGGGATCCTGCTGTAGTTTCTATACCGTCCTTCAAGTCACAAAACCTAAATACTGATTTGTGCAAATTGCAAGTGTTTCCAGTACACTGTGTCCGGTATGCGTTTGTTTGCAGAGCAGGTCTTTTACTCCGTAGCACTTTCTGCATGCAAGATGGGGTATGAGATGCTGGCTAATTTAAGGGAAGGTGATGCAAGATTCCCTTATTTGAAATCCTGGCAAAAATATCACTGTTGTGACATAGTGCCATTACGCAGCTGTAATGTACAAGTTGGTATTTAAAAAATAATTCAGGCCAACAGTTTGAAATCTGTGGTTAGCTTACTGCCTGGATAAACCAATATTTAGGTACCTAAATAAACCAACAGTTGTCAATGATGCTGAATTCCACTGGTTCCCATTGACTCCATAATGGTTTTGGCTAAATTCAGCTGCGTGTAGCATGGAGCTACTGCTCCATGCCACTGCAGATGACTCGAACTCCTTAATTAATTAAATACCGAACCTCAGAGAAGATTTGGCACTTAGTAATGTTTTTGCAGGGCTGGAGGAAATTAGTTTGCACTTACACATTACCTTTTTTTCCTAATAATTCAGAAATTAGTTAAGTATGACATATCCAAAAACCCTCTGGAGAAAGTATCCTAAGGAATAGAGCTTTATAGCACAGGATGTGCTTATTTAATTTCTGGTTCATAGTGTATTCAGTGATGGTTTTCTCAGGTCTTTGCAGGACTTCACAGCCAGACTTCAGGCACTAGAGAAGACGATAGCTTTTTGAATTAGGAGAAGTCTGCAAAGAGTGGAGGGAGTTTTCATGAATTTTAGCGGGATGAATATGCATTTAGACGTAGATATTAGAGTCAATGCTTGCAGAAATCTGCTAAATTTGCCAAGAAGCGTTACCAATTAACGCAGTTAATTAACAAGAAGCTAAGTTAAAATTAGTTTGGGGTTGGAAGAGGGGAGAGAGAGTGAATTGTAATTAGAAAAAGAAATCACAGCTGCTATTTAGAGAACTTGTGGGGAAGTTTTCAGGTCTAGCTGTCGGAAGAAGCACTGCATTGCGGCTGTGCCTCCTTCATTCATTCATTCCATTCTCAGTTTTCTAGGAAAGAGATGCTTTGATACCATGTGTCATGATTTCCAAACAATATTGGTTACTCTAATCAAATTCAACTTTCTTCAGGCAAACGTAATAATAACACAGGTCTCATTTTTCACAATTTCTCAGAAAGGTGAGACTCTCAGTGTTTCCTGAGCATCTAATGTTCGAGAAATTATGCTGATTTTCTCCAGTTAAGGATTTGCCTCCTGCTGAGTAGAATTTGCTCAAAGAAAAATGTCGACTTTCCCAGCTTGTATTATACCCTGCACATTGTTACTAAGAAAAGAGGAAAAACCAAAACATTTATCTTTGCAAATTGAAACAACTTTCACACTAGAAATACATGAAAGTTACCCACGAAGTACTGAGTGTCTCACATGTCATTTTTTTCTCAATGAAAATTAAGCTATTAATAGATTCCTGAATAGGCCTGATACTAGCTCGGTGACATTTCTGGTCCTTTTTGAATACATTTCTTGATTTTAAAAATCATATCAGGCATATGGATTAGCATGTATTAAGCAAGAGTGAGTGTTAGGTTAACCATGGCACAACGAGGCCCATCACCAAAGGCTAGCCTACACTACAAAGTTTTCAGCTCCCACTGCAATTTCAAGGAAATAAAGTTTATGCTGTCAAAAATTTTCCTTTCTTGGCTAGCATAGGTAAACATTTCCATAAGACATACCAAGCTCATTCAGAAAATAACCCTGTTACCAACTTATTTTGTGTGTAGGTAAAAGGATTTTGACCATCTCAAGGTGAGACAGTCTGGTTTTAGGCAGTCGAGGCTTTCAGGGTTCCTTTCTTGTGTGCCAGTTATGTTACCTTGTGGATGTGTGCTCTGTTCCCACTGCCTCACTTTACATATTCTGAAGTTTGTCCAATGTGTGAGTACACCTGAACTGTACTGGAACTCAAGAGCAATTCACTACTCAGTGCCCACTTCGAAAGTCAGACAGACAAAGCCAACATTTCTGATATTTCCTATTTAAAAGTCTTTCTGGAGGGCTTTTTAACGCTGGAGGTTCACCAGGTAAGGCACATGTTTGAGCCAGTAGAGAGCAAGGGTAGACTATACACAGGGTTAGCCAAGTTATTGAGTAATATTTTGTAAAGATATGCTGGCAAAAGTTTTGTAGAGTCAATGAGGTAACATTTTATTTCAATAGATATAACATCACCAACAAAAGAATGGGACCCAGGAATGGGACCCAGTCAATTTATAGATAACAACTGTGAAGAACTCTGTTGTAGATCTCTGCAAAGACAGTATTTGTGAAGAGCTCTGTTTACATTTTTTATATCTTAGGCACCTGTGAGGAGTTGTCTAATGGCTCTGTGGCTTTTGTGAAGTGCACACATGGTTAACAGAACTAGCTTGATGTCTGCTAGCCCCCTTAAATACTTACTGCTCTGGTTGTGTTCAAGAACAGTTAGAAGAAAGAATATTTTTTTTATTTCTTTAAAAGATTTGATTTTCAGTTCAGCATAACATTTCCTTGACTTCTTAATGCAGTCACCACATCCTGAGAAGGTCTGTATGTACAAGCAGTTCTCTTTAAGGGTTATTAAGAATGACATTAATAGCAACCCTAGTAGCTTCTGCTTCCCGTTTTCCATCAGAAAGCATGATCCTTTGTTTTTGCTGACATAATTATCTCCATATGAGGCAGTTCTAACAAGGCAGAATTAAGAGTGTGCATTGTAAATGAGCAGCAGGACCAGATGGACTGAGAGAATACTCATGTTTCATGCAAATATCAATAAAGGTGATCAGCAAGGCAATTAAAACATTTGGCATGTATCATGTATCACCTTCATACTAATAAAGAGGGCCTAACTGGAAAGGGTTTGAGGCCAGTTGGAGGTCTGAAGAGTTAGGTGCTCTGCTTCTGTACATTACAAATTCAAGACTTGGTTTGTGAGAAGATGACCTTGCTATGAGTGATGTCACACTGCCAGGTCCAATATTCAAATCCATCATTTTCACAGCTTTGCAAGGGCTGAAAGTATTGCATTTCATCCAGTTAAACCGATACTGAGCTGGGGAGCTTGAATTTGATTGAAGCAGTGCTTTGACTAGGTTAAGTGGAACCGCTGGTGCTTGCCCTGCATTTGCTTTTGTTCCTCTAACTTCCAGAGACAGAGGAGAGCAGCAGAGCCTCTGACAACATGGAAAGCAGGAGAGAGCTGGAATATGTATCAAGTAGATGTGTAGCACATGCCTACATATTCCAAGATGTTTTGTAGAGAAGTGTTTCCTACATTATGTAGCGCTTGCTTGTTGACTCAGGCATGGTCTGGTTTCATCAGAGCATCAACTGAGACATTTGGGAGTTGCTGCCCATGTGGTTGATACACGCACAGTGCGTTGAGTTCTGGACAGCCAAGCGGAGTCAGCTCAGCTTTGTCTGTCGACTCATGGAAAGTCTGGGAAGAGCTCAGAAGTCTGCAGAACTCGCCTGAACATTGCTTCCTGACAGAACTATCTGGGGAATACTTAGGCAGCCCTTACCTACATCAGAGGGTTAAGATCACCTCCCTCTTTTCCTCTCACGTGCTCTGAGCTGCTAAGGGTTGTGCCAATGTGGACGTCTCTCTTATGTCAGGCACACGCTGTATGTGTGTAAAAGCTCTGCTTCTTCTGAGAACATAAATATTTTCCCAGTCAGATAAAGCACACCATATGGAAAGGAATCCGTTTGCTACTTGAAGATACAGCAGTGATTTTATTCTTGCTTACTAACGAATGAACACTTGGAATAATTTTTCACTTAAAATTCAGTTAGATAACTTCTTTCACTTGTAAATGCAGGAAGTGCCCGTTGCTCCAAGTAAATCCTTAGGGAGAAGAATACAGTAAGATCTTTGATAGCTATAGGATTTTCAACTGTATTTTTTTTAGGATTACCTTCCTGAAAGAAAATCTCTCATGACTGTCCCTGGATCTTGTAGATGTTTCTGTCTCTTTGTCTGGCAACAAATTCTGAGAGCCCTTTGAAAAAGAATGCTACAGAGTATTTGCATGTGGTAATCTCTTGTTATCTCTGAACTGTTTTGAAATACTGTAATTTAATTAATTTTTCTTGGGCTTAATAACAAGTTTTTATCCTCAGAATTAATAATGGATATAAAACCTTGGCAGCAACCTTGTCGTACTTAGTTTTGCTGTAACCATTAAGACTTTACCTGAAGATCACACTCATATTTGTGCAGTTTGCTCTGGAAGGACAAGAGAGCTTTCTCAGCTAGAACCAAAGCTTCATGCATTTCACTTAGCTTGTGATCGATTTTGTTGCTGTTCACTGTAGGTACTGTACTGAAGATGCATTTTTATTGTTGTAAGCTCCTATGTGCTGTGGTGGTTGGCAATCTAGAAATGTGTTAAATAATATTGATCTCTTTTTTCCCCCACTTGGCAAGCATTTTATTTTAGTCTGTCTCTAATACTATTTAAAGTATCATTTACTGGTTTTATTTTCTTTCTTATTTATGACTTGGCATCTCATAGAGCAAGGGGCCATAGAAGTGCTTGGAGAGTAGTCCTGAGACACAGGATGCTCGTGAATATAGTTTAAGCCTTTGATGCTGTCTGCCTTTAAATAACAAAAAGAATTTGCATATACATTCTGATGACATAATTAAATAATAGGTCTTCATTTTTGTTTCAGAGAAATAAAAATTATTTTAATTTTCACTGCACTCTATGTTAGCTGTCAGGTAGCCACCCTACATGTATGTTTTGACAAATCAGCTTCAGAAAACACCCTTCCTGGCCCTCCAAAAGCCAGCAAGGTGATACCAGAAGTCCACTGAGCATTTCTGCTATCTTTTGTAATAAATACATGCATTTGGCTGTTCTTTGCTCCATAATAAAATAGGGGGTCCAATATGTTAACAGTGTTTCTGAATTGTCTATATTTGGTAGATGAGCCTACTGGGGAGATGTTTTCAGGAAACTGGCTGGCCTTCACTAAGGGAAAAATAAGAGTTTTCTTTGAAGAAGTTGTTGCAGCATCTAGGAGTGTTCCCCAACTGTCTTGTGACAGTTGTACCTAGAGTTGCAAACCTCTGCTAAGCCCATAGCAGAGTTTTCTAGCAAAAAAATCTTGACTTCGCAAATAGCCAGTGGCATCATAAACATTAAATATAGGTGAATTCTAGCTGATTTATAACAGTACCTAGTGGATCCAGTCTCTACCTTCTTGGTATTCTTTTTTTTTTAGTCTGCATTATTTCATGAGACAGAAATATTCTTTTTTTTTTTTTTTTTTTTTTCCATAGGTTAACATTAGTTGATGTGTTGCAAATTCCTCTCAATCATCTGAGTAATAAAATAGGCATTTTCTGTCAAGTATCTTTTACAGGTGGACACTACACTGTATATTGTTGAGCCCTTATATTATTTTGACTGAATATGATGCCAAAGCACTGTGTAAACTTTCTTTGTATTTACGCTGATGCCGTAATGTACATCTCACTCCTTTTTGGTAACATAAATAAAACTTTCTTCTCAGAGCCCTTACGTAATTTATTTCCAGTGTTAATGAAGGAGTGTTGGGGGAGTTAAACTTTGGAGATAATCATACAATGCATTATTTATCTGCCTAATGCTACAGTTCTATGCATGACAATTTGCAGGTGGAAGTAACAGGTGAATCCTGATTCCTTTATAATCTAGTCTGGACACAAGGCAGGGTACAGCGCTGGGGTGGTAAAGAAAGGGCAATGGCAAAGCAGATGATGAGGTTGCAGTGGTAAAATACGGTGACAAAGGTGGATTTTTGGTGTCTTTTTCAATTCTACTGACTTGTGTTTCTAAACAAGGTCTGCCCCTTGAAAATGTCAATAAGTCTCAATGTCTGGAAAAGTCTTTATTTCAGAATCTATTTGATAACCTAATTCTCCTCACTCAATTGATTTCTGACCTGACTTTCATTCTTGATTCAAGTGGTGTTCTCAATAGCTTAGCTAACTACAGTTACTGGTAATTGATCCTTATTAACCATTTTGTTAATGTATCTCAGCATTTTTGCCACCCATCTACTTTTAAATTGCCCATTTGTATGGATTCTTTGCATAAATATTTTGTGGCTCATTTGATTCTCTGCATAATTAATTAATAGCTTCTCATTTAGTTTTCTGCATAACTAATCTACTGCCACATAATTAACAAACTCTTTAATTCCTTATTAATTATTTACTGTTCTTTTGAATATATTAATTAATTGACTGTTTAAATTTGTTGCTGTGCTGATTTGACATCTACTTAATTTTTTTGATTAATCAATTAATTAGCTGCTTAATCGTTGCTTAAAAGTATAACCCCATGACTGCTTTGCACGTTCTAGCACCCTTTGGTTTCTTTCTTTTTTTTTTTTTTTNTTTTTTTTTTTTTTTTTTTTTTTTTTTTTTTGCTCAGCACCATCACCTCATCCACATCTGGATGTCCAGTTTATTGTCCAGGCAGACGTGGACCTCTTGGGCTTACTTTTATTCCTTTGGTGAAGCCATCTCTGCAGCCCCAGTGATGCTACTTCTATCTATGGTCTTTCTCCAAATGTGTTTTTCCACATGACATGCTGCTTGTCCACTTGAACCTCAATACAGCTTCATTTCTGTATTGTTCTGCTGAAATGGAAAGGGCTGAATTGGGAAGAAAGACATTAAAATACTTGTGAATGGAAATCCAGCAGGTATAGAGTCATATCATAGAATCATGGAAAGGTCTGGGTTGAAAAGGGCCTTAAAGGTCATCTAGTTCCTTCCCCACTGTTGTGAACAGTTGCCAACCAACAAACCAGGTTGCTCAGAGCCCCATCCAGCCTGGCCTTGAGCACTTCCAGGGACGGGGCATCCACAACTTCTCTGGGCAGCCCGTTCCAGTGCCTCTCCACCCTCTGAGTGGAAAATTTCCTTCTAGTATCTAACCTAAATCTCCCCTCTCTTAGTTTAAAACTATTTCCCCTTGTCCTATCACTATCAACCCATGTAAAAAGTCACTCCCCCTCCTGTTTATAAGCTCCCTTCACGTACTGGAAGGCCGCAGTGAGGTCTCCCCGGAGCCTTCTCTTCTCCAAGCTGAACAGTCCCAACTCCCTCAGCCTTTCCTCAAAGGAGAGGTGCTCCAGCCTCTGATCATCTTCGTGGTTCTCCTCTGGACCCACTCCAAGAGCTCTACATCTTTTTCGTGCTGGAGGCCCCAGGCATGGACGCGGTACTCCAGGTGAGGCCTCACAAGGGCAGAGTAGAGTTAGACAATCACCTCCCTCTCCCTGCTGGCCACCCCTCTCTTGATGCAGCCCAGGATGCCATTGACCTTCCTGGCTGCAAGAGCGCACTGCCGGCTCATGTCCAGCTTTTTGTCAATCACAACGCCCAAGTCCTTCTCCGCAGGGCTGCTCTCAAGGAGTTCTTCTCCCAGTCTGTACACACACCTGGGATTGCCCCGACCCAAATGGGGTATGGGAACAGATCAAGAGAATTATGCTTTTTTATGGCATACAGGGAGCGGACGTTTGGGATGCAGTGTAGCTACTGCAGATTCTTATGGTAAATTGATTTAGCTGATAAAATTCCTGAAACTTTTCAGGAAACTTTATTTTTATGTATAGCTCTTCCACAGGACTTGTTGAGGCTGTTTTTCTCTGGTTCTTCGCTACAGAAGAACTATAGTAGAAAAGAACCTTTTTCTTCACACTTTGCTTTATTTCTGTGCTAATCCTGTCCTTACATTTTCACAACTGGTTGCTGTAGAAACTGCTGTTCTCTTTGGGGAGAAGGCTTTTAAAAGAGGTGTTGCCTTAAAATCTCATTTGGTTTTATATATCACAGATAAACCAACAGAAACCATGCCCGCTGTTATGAAAACTCCTGCAAAATGGCAAAATGGAATGTTTTTTTAACGTTTTCCACAAGGTGTCAGCTGCTCTTCGAAGGTATTAAACTGCAGCTTCTTATGCAAGTAGAAATTTAAGAATTGAAATGGCTTTGTCAAGCATGCAGCATGAAACACATGGGGATACATTTACATCTTTAGAGGAAGATGATACGTTGAATATTGCATTTAATAGCAAGAGAATAACCAGAGCAGAATCAAAATTGGTTGGAGTGGCTCTTTTTTTTTGATGGGCGCTCAGCTGATTGTTTGCTTGATGCTGATCAATTGATGGATCTTGGTGCTGATCACACTGTAGGCTTAAATATAACAAAGACCTGATATGATAAGTTGTATGTATTAAAAACAATTATAATATAGATATTATGCATGTTGTAGTATTTCCTGGAAGGACAGCTTAGCATGGTCTGTAAACATTGAGTGCCTGTGCACATACATACATGCGATGGACTAAATTTAGATGTCTTGAACTGAATCCTACCCTCAAGTGATTTTGGTGAAACACTTTGGTAGGAAGGCAGCAGCTGGTTCATGAAAGTCACCTGTAGCTGTGGGCTGATGTCGAAATCTTTGGGACTTGCTTTTCTCAAGGATATGCAGAAGTTGTTAGTATTTCAAGAGAGTGGATGCAAGACTCTGCTAGTCTTTTTTATCTCTGATTTCTGTGAAACTGGTCATCATGAAAAATTACCATGAAAAAGTGCTAGGCAGCATGCACAACCTACTTGCTTGCTTTTTTGCTGTGAGTGCAGTGGTGAAAAATGTAAAATATTTTGCTTTTCTTTGTTTACCTTAGGCTAACTAGAGGCTTTTTCAGGGCTGTTTTACAATATTGAATCTAAATAAAGAATCTGAAAGAACTGGATTCCCTGAACACGTAGTGAATAATGACACAAAATCAGAAGTTGTTGTTGTTGCTTTTCCTCTGATGCTGCTTGAATTAGTCTGCAATGTAGTGAGGGTGCTGCAAGGTGTGGATCACCTCTTAGTCTGTGTGCATCTCGGAACAATGAGGCTTAAGGTTTCTAGGCAATGCTTGATACAAAAGCTGTTAATAAGTATGACTAGTGTTAAGCATAGAAGAATTACATTTCAGGGAGAATATTCATATGATTAAAATTAAGCATTAAAGTGAATTAAAGCATTATAACTCAATGAACCAAAGCCCTAATAATATTCACACTAGAGATGTGCCATTGCAGAAATTTATTTTAAAAAATAGGTACAATCTGAATGAAAAACGAGCTGTTCGAAAAATTAAAAGTAGCAGGAGGTGTGTTGTAAGGTGATGTAGGAGAAATATGTATGGAGGGGATATAGGTGGGAGAAATTCAAACTTTTATCACCAGGAAATATATATTTATGGTCAGTATTTCTTAATAATGAGAAAAATATATTTCAACAAGCCAATGGCCTATAGGAATTATTACTGGTTGTGAAACAGCTGAACCTGCAGGAATATAGTTCCTATTTGGCTCTGTCTTGTTGCGTTTTTATGTCAGCATAAATCCACTGACTCAGTGAAAGTCAGCCCACACCTCACAATTTCTGCATCTAACTGAATCTGTGCAAACAGCAGCCCATACGTTTCAGAATTTCTATTTTATTTGCTGCTGGCACAGCATTATTCCCGTGTGGTACACAAGAAAAAAAAACACGGTTATCTTTTTAGTATTTGATTTTTTGTTTTGTTTTGTTTTTGTCTCAAGTAGCTTCTCTGGTTTTCCATATGTTTGGTAGCTCACCATCAAATTTTAAGTAAACTTCCACTATAATTTATTCAAATCATATTTAGCTTTGTTTCTTAAATGTAGAAGAATTGTGTACAAAAGCAGGATTACCCACTTGTTTAAAAATTTGTTACCATCATGCATGACATTTGTGTTGGTTCCATCAGCAGACTTGGGGAGACAAGGTTTCAAATAAAACATTGACTTCGCATGTATACAGAAATGTTGAATTCCAAATGATCTTTTTGTTTTGGAGGTGTTTACCTATCTTTTTACTGGAAGCAAAAGGATATGAAAATAGGCAAAATGTAAATAAAACGTAACTTTTTTTTTTTTTTTTTTACAAGATTTGGCATATTACCTTGTGGTTGAGGAGCTGTAGGTGAGAAAAAGGATGGAGGCAAAATGCCAGAAACCATTGATTTGTCATGGGTTTGTGTTGAATCTCAACATCACTATTTCTGTTTTTTAATGCTTACGTGTGCTCACTAACCCTTGAAAGCTGTAAGAGAGAATGCAATGTTTATGCTGAAAAGATATCAGCCTAAAAATCAGGTTGACATTGTTTTAGTGAAACTGGAAAAATAACTGTAAGTGTTAAATAAGTAAAGCTGGCTTCTTTTGCTAGTTTCTCTTTAATTTAGAAAAGCTGTGTGCATTGTTTGAAAATAAGGTTTTGGGAGAAGTTTAATGTTCAAGAATTTAATGCTTTAATTACCCAGTATTAAGTTTTGCTTAATTGGAAAACAGCATATAGAACTTTTTGACATATCAGCAAAACATTACCAGCAGCTTTTGTTTGAAATCTAAAAATACATGCGAAAATTAGTTGCTGAGCCTTTTCATAATGCTCAATCATTTTACAAAACACCTGTGAAAGACAATGGAGTGTTTTAATGGATTAATTAGAAATAATCTGAACATGCATTTCCATCAACTATTATTTGACTTATCTAAGAAGTTGAACAGCAAATTATTTTTATGTCTTAATACTAATCTTACTGTCTTAATACTTAAAAGAAAATAACTGAAGTCTTTCTCTGAATTTGATTTGAAGTGGCATGGTGGTGTCTTACAGCTTTTCAGGAGAGTTGCCTGTACGGCCAACGCAACAACAATGACTTTGCTCTCCTGTGCTTGAGCATTCAGATTAGGTAAACCTACCAAACAGGCGATATTTAAACATTAACCGTGCTGTCTAAAGGCTTTCTCTTGCCCAGCTGTTGTGTAGTGAATTAATTCCTCACACAAACACCTGCCCTCTCATAGAATCACAGAATGGTTTGGGTTGGAAGGGACCTTAAAGCCCATCTAGTTCCAACCCCCCTGCCATGGGCAGGGACACCTCCCACTAGACCAGGTTGCTCAGAGCCCCATCCAGCCTGGCCTTGAACACTGCCAGGGACGGGGGTATCCACGGCTTTTCTGGGCAGCCTGTTCCAGTGACTCACCACCCTCTGAGTAAAGAATTTCCTCCTAATCTAATCTGAACCTACCCTCTTTGCATTTAAAACCATTACACCTTATCCAATAAAGATGAAGGACATGAGGATTTTAGAGTTGTTTTCACAGCTTGAATACGTGTTATACATTGCCTTTCAGAAACAGAGTTCGTTCTTAAACACTTCTGCTATCCAAAGCATGCTGCAAAAGTTTAAATTCCCTTTGACGCTAACATCTGGCCCTCTGATCACTGTCTTTTTTTAGATTGGGATCTGAGCCCTGAGGGCATGGATGCAGCCAAGGTTTGGTAGCAACAGCTTGTTCCCTTGCTGGAGGCAGCCTTCACTCTTCAGCCGAGTTCTGGGATGCCAGGTGTTGGCTTCCATCTGAATGCTTAGCAAAGCCCTGTGTGTAGTACCATGCCCCCAGGTCAGCGAGTGCCAGCGTGTTGGTGAGGCATGCACTGAAGGACTACATTAAATGTAGGAGGATCAGGAACATAATCTTGTCCTTCTTGTGTGTTAAAAGAAAATTGGATCTAATTAATTTTGGTGTCTTAGATGAAACATGTTGCAAGCAGATATCCAGTAAGCACATGGATAAAAGAGCATTTAGGCTATGGAATCTTGGAGGAGTGTTCAGTGTTATGTACAGAGCTGGTGCTCCAGCACAGTGATGGAAAATCCAGTTCAGGATTCTGTTTCTCACTCTCCAACTCTGTAACTGTTGCTCTGTGGCCTTGGGCAGTCCCTTAGTATTTAAGTATGTACTAAGTAATTACTAGAAAGTAATAATTAACATTGTGTTAGAAAGCATGGAGTTCCTGAAAGGCCCATTAGAAATCAGGAGGATCTGTGGGAGCAGAGGAGGGTGAGAGCATGAAGGCAATTCCAGCTTCTTTGCTCTTCCTCCCTACCTGTGCAGCCTGCTGAAATAGGACAGTGAATTTCCTTTGAGGAGGGGTGTGGTGGATTGTCCAGCCATGAAGATATTTGGCAGTATCCTAACTCAAGCAAAGTGTAACCAAAAGTCATTTGTGGCACTCCGTGGAAGGTGTTAGGAAATAGGAAGCCTGTATGTCTGAGCTGGTTTTCCTCCAAGCCTGCTGTGTGGCATTAAGCCATTTCTGCTTGCACCAGTGCTTGCTGTTCCAGAGGAGACCTGTCCCAGGCCAGCTGGAGAGGGTCACAGTGGCTCTACTATCTCTGTAGGACAGAACCTCGTAAAGATTTCTACTCTTAACCTTCTGCTCCCCAAAGGAGACGTGTCCCCTGACTAGAAATCTCACGAGAGAAAAACCTGATTCTTCTATATATTTAATACATTGCATTTTCTAATAATCTGTGTACTGTGTGGCATGCGGATCTTTTTAATGTATATAATAATTATAAAAGGATTTGTAAAAGGAGTGAGCATAGTAAATAATAGACGATTTAAGAAGCCATAATACAGCCACCAAACCTTGACTTTTTCTTGCTTTCATTCCTCTTCTGTATGTTACAGTTTCCAATTTCTGATAGTATTAGAAAGCTCATAAATCAAAGGAAGTGGTGGTGAGTGTGTTGCTTATACAGAATTTCATTTTGTAAAGTTTGCTGATAATAAGACCTCTCTATAAAAGCATTAGGTTCAATTAAATGCACTGTTAAGAGTCTATAGAGAAAGTTTTTTCCAAATAATTATAATTTGAAGAAACGTTTCGTGCCATAAATTTCTTCTGCTAGAACAGTGCAACTGGGAATGGAGGAGGAAAGAAGCTTCTGGGAGGCCCCGAGTACCTGCACGCTCAGTGCCTCTCCTGAAGGACAGCTTTGTCGTAAAGGAGAGGGAGAAAGTAGAGATTTATTAGAAAAGCCCTGAAAAGCAAAGATGCAGAAAGGTCTGAAAGCAGCTCATGAGGCAATGGTGTCTCTCAATATTGGAAAATGAAAATTCAAGCTATAAAAGTATAGGGAGAAAGGAGAACGTATTCTTGGGGAAAATACCATGCAGTCAAAGCTGGAAAACTTGTAGTGCCACAGAGAGGACTTCCCTCCTTACAAAACCAAGTGGTTTTCTTTACTTTTGACACAAAAAATCTTTTCCAAAGTTAGGTGTTTCCTTAACCAGGCCTCTTGTACATCATGGAGCTGCCAGATCGTACAGTCCAACAACGCTGGAAATACCGTCCTAATTTCTCATGTGTGCACCTTGGTGAGCTGCAGCTCAAGAAAGCTCAGCTGCTGTTTGGGTTTCAGTTCCCCTCGTGATCTAGACGTCAGCTCATGTTCTCTTAGGGCTAGGAATAATTGCTGCTAAATAAACTCTGCGATGATGAATTTATTTAGTGGCTTTCTGGATGATGACGAAGTCAGAATGGGATTTGTTTGACTTCCCATGCCTTTATTGCTCATTGATTCTTTATGTTGCAGAAATGTCAAAATACATATTGTTGAATTAGTGAAACATGCAGATCTTAATCAGAGTGCACAAACAAAGGTTTTCTTTTGAATTTTGTCACGATTATGAAAATTCTCATTACAGTTGTCCTCAGAGAGCACCATTTTATTAGGAGATGGGTGGCTTTTTCAGCCTCTTCAAATAATTGGTAAACCAGGCAGATATTAACAGCGTGTCTGCTGTATACAGAAAGAGATGGGGTTTTTACTTTTATTCAGATAAACAATATTTGGCAGAAAGATCATGCAGAAAAATGTTGATTTTGGAATTGCCCATTAGGATGATCAAATAGAGGTTTTTTTCCAGGGTTTTAGGTTTTCTCAAAATACTTCTGTCCTTGAGTCACTTCTTGAACCAAGATGATTTTAAATGGAAGGAGCACAGCAAAGCTGCTGCTGATCCAGCTCACTGGTACTCAAAATCTGCCTGTTGTAGCTGCTGTGTACAATTGGAATAAACTGAAGCACAGGGGTTTAACACTGTTAAGGGCTGTTCCTTTGCTTTGACTACAAATTTCTGATTATTTTTTACTCTCCTTCCAATAGATGCCCTCACTCTGGTTCTTTGCCAAAATGTCTCCTAGGGTTCTGTTACTCGGTAGACGTTTTCCTCATAGGCAAGTTGATTTCCCAAGCAATGGGAGCAGCTGGTTCCTTTCTGAGTGCTTATTTTGGTGTTGCATTTTAGTAACACGCAGGCTGACGGTGTGCGATGGCAAGTAGTAGCTCAGCACTTTGGCCGTCCTGCTGCACAGTGTCTTTAACCATGTGCCTGCAGAGCTGCAGAACATGGATGTGTTTATTTTGAACTGTTGATTAGCAGTAGGAGCAGGATGTGTACTAAACTGTACGGATTTAACATCTCATCCTAAGGTGGTGAAGTTAAGTTTCAGTTTCTGAAAGACTGAAGAAGGAGCAATGGAAAGTTTTTATTTTTATCCTTTCTTCAGAAGCCACGTGCTGAGGTTACAGGAAAGTATCTAAGGATCAATGAGAGAGAACAGGAAAACAAAGACCTGCTAAGCCCAGTGTTGTTGGAATTTGGCAATGGAGGACTTTTCAGAAGGCTCTGGATTCTTTCCAGTAATGGTTCAAGACTTGCTGGAAGCAAACCCCTACATCTCTGGAAGCTTGCGTTCAAGCAACAGAAGGTTGCTAGGCATTTAATGGTCTTGGTTGCATTTACATGTTAATATTTGTTTATGTTTTTGGTTAGGGTAAGCTACCTACTGATACCTAACCTATAAAACCAAGATAGGAGGACTCCAGAGAGAACAGGTAATCAAGAGGAGGCTCCTGGTGGCAACGTGGATGAGCAGTCTGTGTCTCCCTGCAGAGCTCAGGCTTTTTGTGGTTGGTGCTGTGCATGTGAGCTTGGGACCCTGGTGCTCATGGGTTGGAAAACTGAGGTTTGCTTTTCAGACAGCAGAGGTTATTCTCCAGCTCCTGAAAATATTTCTTTCAAAGCTGGCAGCCTTGACTTGGAGCCCTAGTTGGATTCAAGCATCTTGTAAATGTAACATCAGTTTAGTTCCTTGTGTGCATGCACCAGCAAACTTGCTTTTTAAACCCGTCAGTGGAGCTTACAGGCTCAGTGAAAATATCAGGGTTGCGTGCTTGAGTGTGGTTTCTTTTTTCACTCTGTAAATTGTGAGGTGTTCCAAGAGGTTATTCAGTTCTTCTGAGCTAAAGAAGGGCAAGTTATTTTATACCAACATCAACCTGTTGCGTTGTGTTACTGTATGTGTGTGGGTGGGTGTGTTTGTACAGCAAGCAAAATGCAGCTACATTCAGTGTTGCTTTCCCTTTCTTGTTGATTTTGAGCTTTGCAGTCCTTGCTGTTTCAGAAGCAGAGAGCAACTAGATGAATCTCACGATTCTTTATTTTATTTTAGTTTATTTTTTTAAAGGAAGAGAAAAAGAGAGGATTTCGTAAGCTCTCCTGCTTGTAAAGAGCTCTGGCTGTGTAGTCTGCAAAAACCTACTCCTTGTTTGAAAACTGAATTTTCCTAAAGGCCACAGAGCAGTTGGAGCAACACGTTGGAAGGGCTGGTTCCAGCCCTGATGCTGTCCCCCTCTGTTATCTCTTAGTAGTCTTTGTCAAGCTATGTAATGTTTTAAGATGACTGTTAAAATTACTCTTACTATTATTTTTTAACTTACGTTTTTGCATTTGTGGAAGGAACCCTGTTCCAGCAATCATAGTAACTTTTATAGTTACAATAGTAACTTTTTTTTAAAAAATCAATTTCAGGTTGTAATGGTTTGAAAGAAAATGTAGCTTTCTGCATGTTTTTGTCTTTCCTTCTATGCTTTGCAGACTGGCAGCATAGTACATCACAACCTATATTTGTATTTATGATTTCTTGATTTTCCTGCAACTTCATAAAGCCAAAAAAAATAAAAATTAAGAAGTTGAATGCATTACTGTCACATGCTGGTTGTTTATGAAGGTGAAGGTATGCAAACTAGGTTCTGGGCTTGAGGTGCTTAAGGTACTAAGTTGCAATGAAAGACCTCAAAGAGAACAGACTGCGGAGCCAGTCTTTCATCAGGGGCACAGTTTTATTTCATCCCTCTTTGCTTTTGCTGCTGGTAGCCATTTGCTGTTCTCCACAGTTCTGAGAGCTGCCTTACACCTGTTGCAAATTAAAATGATCTTGCTTGCACCAGGACACGAAGAGTTGGCCCAGCATGTGCGTGTCAAGTATCTGTCGGGTGAGAAGCCAAAAAGCACTTTCTTTACAATGAATTGATGCAATATCGAACTGTGTCTTCTCACTGCTGGAAAAAATCTCTCTGCTTGGTCACGTTTTTTTTTTTTTTTTTTAATGACACACTCAGACAGTACTTGTACTCTGAAAGTAGAAGAGGAGCTCTTGGCTGTCTGCTCTAGCAGAAGCCGTGTGTTGTTCCCACTGTGGGAGATGCAGGTGAACCAGCTCGTGCTGCAGCTTGCTGCTGGTAACAAGCCTGAAGTTAGCTCTGCTGTGTCTGTATCTATACATTGCACTTTTGGGATGGTGGGGTTGACCCCAACTATGAGATAAAGTGGTTTCACAGGAGCTCAGGTATGTGGCTTGTTCTACTAGCTGGCGGAGCAGGTGGTTTTCTCTGGGAACTGAGCTCTCTAACTCTACAGGAGCTGTCCTATAAATACATTCTGAAGAGACATTTTAACAACCCGAATGTGCATCTCATATCCCACCTAGCAAAAATGAGATCTGAAGATTTAAAGTCCTGTATTTCTGATGGTTCACTCTTTAATAGCATTTCTTTCTTCAAAATAATGCTGAGACTTTGTAGAGCTGATGCTCTCAGTACCTGGGATGCAGCTGCTCCATAGAGCGCTGCTGGGAAAACATGCAGATTAGCCCCAAACTGAAAAATATACAGAGTTGGCACCAAGTTTAGGATTCAAGAACTGTCTCTTTCTTCCTCTATTCTGTGTAAGGAAGAGAGGGAGAAAAATATCTACTTTCATGTGATGGGCTGGATATTTTTGGTCTATATGAAATGTGGTTTCTTCTAGGGCTATGTGATTACCAGAACGATCATGAAAGATGGAAGTTTTGTTTAACTCACATCAGGCAGAGTGCTCCAAAAATGTAAATCACCTTGAAGTCACAGAGATAGGCAAGCACAGTCAGCACGCTGCTGTCACGGACCGTACTCTCAGAAATGGGAAACAAGATGATAGCTCACCTTGGTTCAAAGCTGAAAATCTCAGCTCAAAATCTGAGTGTTTCAAGGACTCCATATGAATTTGTGAATCTTTTATGTGCAAGGTAGTTAAGAATGCTTGACACTTCATAAAGGCACACTGCAAAGCCTTAAATATTCAGCCCCTAAGCTAGAAGGAAGTTATAATAGAAATGCCACAAAACTCAGGTTCTTGTCCAAAAAATTAAAGTGGACAACATGAGGAAAGAAGGTGGAACAGGATGAATTAATAATGTGTACTGCTAATGTTTGCTTGATCCTAATGCAGGCTGCTGGTTTGAATACCAGAGACTTGCTGCAGCATTTTAGAGACCTCTTTCTTCCAGTCTGGAGGAACAGAACACCTGGTGCTGCTTTCGAGCCTGGTCTGAGCCTGACTTTAGCACTAAGAATTATCCTCCAGATTTTGGAATCTCATAGGAATTCTCCATAATTCACTGTCTAACCTTGCACAACGATGCAAGACCAAATAAGATTCTTGAAAAAGCCAGAAAATTTTTCCTTCTTATGCTCTGAAAACAGTGAACTCTTTTAATCTTACTATATTGCAGAATCTGAATTGGGGTGGTTTTTTTTTTGTTGTCCTGTGTCTGTAGTGTATATCAAGGGTTCTCCTTGTAGCTATTTCATGGCATACCTACCCCAAACTCAGCTGCAGCCTACAGTGAAGAAAAGTGCCTTGTTTGTACTGTGCTCCCTGATAATGATGACAAAAATCAAAGAAGGATCAAAGAATCCAACAGGAAAAAAAGAGATCAAGTGACTAAGTTCTGTGCTGGTTCCATAAGGGCCGTTCTAAGCTATAGAGAAGGGCTGGAACAATGAGCTTTGTGTATTAAATATTGGACATATTAATCAGATCTGAGAGTATTCAGTTTCATTATAAACTCTGTCTAATCCGTTTCATCCGTTTATACCAAACCATACTGTATGGATCACAGTGGGATGAAGTAGACACAATTGTTCTCTTGATGGAGACAATGTGAGCACCTCTCCATGAGCTCAGAGCTCACTGCCACTGGATATAAAATGTCCTTGCTGATTTTGGCCCTTGTGATAGCAGGGGGTTAGTTCTGCATCCTCCGTGAAACTAATAATTGAAATCAATATTGTTTTCCTGCAGTAAGTCTCTGAAGTCTGTCTCTTTGCTGTTCAAAGGTTTATCCATTCTCAGGAAGATCCATGCGTCTTCGCGCTGGAGGTGATGGAACAAAAATTCCTCCTGCTGATGTTTCAGGTGGTGTTGGCAAGTCATGCTCTGAAGAGCCCGATCCTCTCTCTTGGCATGCAGAGACATTAGCACAGGTCCTCAGCTGCATCATTGTTCACATATAATGATTCACTTGCTGATGCCTTTTATCTAATGATCTTGAACTGAAATGGATTTTAGTCAGTCATAGAATCATAGAATGGCTTGGATTGGAAGGGGCCTTAGAGATCATCTAGTTCCAACTCCCCTGCCGTGGACAGGGCTGCCAGCCACTAGCTCACTAGATCAAACTGCCCAGGAACCCATCCAGCCTGGCCTTGAACACAGCCAGGGATGGGGCATCCACAACTTCTCTGGGCAGCCTGTGCCAGTGCCTCACCACTCTCTCAGTGAAGAATTTCTTCCTGATGTCCAACCTAAACCTCCCCTCTTTCAGTTTTAGCCCATTCCCCCTTGTCCTACCATTATCCACCCGTGTAAAAAGTCGGTCCCCCTCCTGCCTGTAAGCTCCTTTTAAGTATTGGAAGGCAGCAATGAGGTCTCCCCGGAGCCTTCTCTTTTCCAAGCTGAACAATCCCAACTCCCTCAACCTTTCCTTATAGGAGAGGTGCTCCAGCCCTCTGATCATTTTGGTGGCCCTTCTCTGGACCCTCAAAGCCAAACAGCCAGCTAGCTGAGATGTTCACTGTGCTTGTTTCACGGGAAGAAGCAAGTTCCTGCAGGCTGAAAGTTGCCTTCCTAAGGTCGGAGTGGATTGACGTGAGATCCCAAACTAGAACCCAGAAACATGGTTTCAAGACTCTAATTACAAGCTGGGAGGGGAATAGTTGTCTTAAGCTATTTTACTGCATTGCATCCTTGACCTGATCATAGTCAAGAGAAATCAATATTTTCCATAGACTTCTGGAGATGGCTTTGTGGGTGAATGAGGATAGTCTGATTTATTTGATGAAGCTGGTGGCAGGAAGTAAATATTGTCACCGAGTTTGTCGCCACAGATCGGAGGGGGAGCAATGATTTGCAAAGCTGCTATTTGCATATTTATTGATCTTTTTGGATCTGTAGTTACCAATACTTTTGTGATGCAATGTTATTTTATCAGTGACGCATCTCGTGTTCCCTCCTTGATTCGTTTATATTCCCTACAGCCAGTGGCACAGCATTGCGAAGCAGTCTTGGTTTTCTGGCGGAAAGTGGCATTTTCCTTCTGTGTTGGAGCAGTCACCCTCTATGTGCTAAAAACGTCTAATAATTAAGAACTAGTGTAATTTTGGTTATAAAGAACCAGTGTGCTCCAACTGCAGACTGTAAGGTTGTTGCTTCGTGTGCTGTGGCTCTCTAACAGAAAAATGGGTGAGTCTCAGTGTTCTGTTCAGGGAAGCAAACGCTTCCCCTTGGACACCCAGAGGATCCCAGTAAGTCACAAACAGCTAAAGAAGGGAATCTGTATCGTTGGTCTTGACAGCAATAAAAGAGAACTTACAATGTGGTTTGGCCCATGAATTTAAACGCCGTTGGAATTATGAAAGCCTCTTACTGGGATACCAGACTGATGATTGCCAGTTGCAAATTACAGGGCTTTTTAGATCTACCTGCTGTGCACTTCGATGTCTCTTACAGAAGACTTAGTGTTTTATTTTAATATTTTTAAACTGCTGCATGCACTAAGTAATGAGTCCCTCACCTTGTTTGATAGAAGTGAATCAAGCAAACTTGTTAGAAGTCCTTAAAGACTCATAATTTACTACTTTGAAAAATTACTGTAAATATGGAGTCTAATTGAGTTACACATTCCCATTTCTATTGCTTCATGCTCCACAAAGCCAATTAATTCTCTCTGCAAACCAGAACGTGTGACAAGGAGGAACAGAGCACAGCCCAAGGGTACTTTGAGCTTTGAAGGTTTATTTTTGGATGAGAAGTAATTTTTGAGCCCATGAAATGGCAGAAGTGTCTGGGTTGTCACGAAGGCACCGAATACCATCAGTTTCTGAAATCAGGAGAGGCATGAGGTAGGAGCATGGGAAGCTGAAAGGTGGGGCTGGCAACACACCTGGAGCCAGTGAGTGTTGTTGGGTGTTGGAAGGTGACCACTGTTGCAGATGTTAGTGTCTGTCTGGTCATATATTCTAGCAAAATCAGCTTTTCATTTTGAGTAAGCAAGTGCAGAGATTTTGTGTGTCACATTTTGGGGCTTGGAGAAACACAACCCAAGTTGCTGTTTTCTTAGAAAGTTCACAGAAGAACTTGAAGCTCTTAGAAGAGCTTGCTGCCTTTAGAGACTTTTTTTGTTTGTTTATTTTTAATATTTTAACATTTAAGGTCCCTTCTATCTCAAGCCATTCTATGATTCTATGATTTTAATGTTCATAACTTCCAGATAGCTAAGGTCAGTCCTCCCAGCTCAGAGCAGAATAATTGTTTTCCTCAGCGGCCCATTAATGGCTTGTGGCTTCTACTTAAACCTTTCCCTCTGCTGCAGTTTCGTTTTTAAAATACAAATGTCACATAAAACATCCAGCTTGCTAACTTGCTTACGCAGTTAATTAGCTGAATTTAACAATGGTGTTTTAATAAATACCTGTTTTCAATCCCTCTGTGTCTGTTAATTTTAGATGTTTGCATCTAAAATAAGAAACTTGGCTTTTTACAGCTCACAAGATAATTTCTTTCTTCTCTTGCAAAAAAAATGTGAGTCTTTGTAAGTAGAAAAAAAAAAAAAAACCACTGTTACTTCTTTACCCTCTGGTACCCTTTAATCAGTTTGCCATCCTGTTTTCCAGCCACAATTTTCTTAGTGCTACCAGTCTGATACTCTGAAGATAGATTTTTTTTTTTTTTTTTTTTGCTAGCCTTGAGCACAGAGCCATTATCTGAAAGCTGCAAACTAGAATTGATCTGTTTTAGTCTTAGCATAATTTCCATGTCTGGGCTGACATGAATGTTATTGTCCAACAGGTTTCTGAAAATGTCAAGAGCCAGAGGGGAGGGCCCGATGAAATTCAAGTTCTTCCTTTTCTCAGAGTAACTGGATTGTGAAGTCCCCAAGCCCTGTGAATAACAGGGGAAAATTGGTAATAAGAAGGGGAATTAATAGGATAGTCTCTCACATGATTTATAGAGCTTTCAAAAGCTGTTGCATTATTGTGTTTTAAAGTGCTGGTCTACAGCACTTTCACACTAGGAAGATAAGATTAGAAACTGGAAGGGGCAGCTCTGGGAATTAGAAGCCAAAAGAGCTGATGGACTTGAAGTGAAATAAAAGCTGCTATTGGGAAAAAATTATTTTGAAGCCAAAATAGTGTGGCCAATGAAGTATTGAGAGGACTCTCATGTTTACCTTGATATACATGTCACATTTTAATTTATTATACAAGTACTTTTTTCAGCTTCTGTTGTCATTATGAAAATCAGCAGAATGAATGTCTGCCATGCAGTGCATTATACAGTAAATTGCAATCTGAGGCAAAATTACTGCTGTGCAGATGTGATGCCCTGTTCAGACAGGTGTGCTAAGTCGTGTCATTGCAACCCTCTGCAACATACTGCACGAGGCAGGAGCATTTTCAGCCAGAAGTTAGAATGGTCTTTTAATTAGGGGGGAGAAAAATGAACAGGCACTGATCCATCTGAGAGCACCTGTGTGAAAGATTTCTTGGTGAAGCTATTTATTTTGAACTTGTAGTGTTGATAATGAAATACATCTTTGCCATGAACCTTTAGTGAAACAGAGGCATAGGTTACAGTATGAGAAGGTGATACGGTCACTTTAAATGCTTTCATCTATGATAGAGAATCATAGAATTTCTTGAGTTGGAAGGGACCTTTAGAGGCCATCTAGTCCAACTGCCCTGCAGTGAACAGGGACACCTACAGCCACAGCAGGTTGCTCAGAGCCCTGTCCAGCCTGACCTGTAAGGTCTCCGGGGATGGGGCATCCACCACCTCTCTGGGCAACCTGTGCCAGTGCTTCACCACCCCTATTGTGAAAAACTTTCTTTTCATCCAGTCTAAATCTCCCCTCTCACAGTCTGAAACCATTTCCCCATGTCCTATCACAACAGACCCTGCTAAAGAGTCTGCCCCCTTCTTTCTTGTAGCCCCCCTTTAGATATTGAAAGGCTGCTATCAGGTCTCCCCAGAGCCTTCTCTTCTCCAGACTGAACAGCCCCAACTCTCTCAGCCTGTCCTCACAGGGGAGGTGTTCCATCCCTTGGATCATTTTTGTGACCCTCCTCTGGACGCACTCCAACTCCTGTGCTGAGCACTCCCCATCTGGACGCAGCACTCCAGGTGGGGTCTCACCAGCGCAGAGCAGAGGGGCAGGATCACCTCCCTTGC
>VXAV01006008.1:7828-38253 GCA_013399715.1 Alectura lathami | reverse complement strand
TGGGTTTTTTTTTTTTTTTTTTTTTTTTTTTTTTTTGTCTACAATTTGCTGAAGGGAGTTTTTGTTAGAATTTCCAGCCCTTGATATTGTTGAGTTGTCTATTTTTTCTTCACTTAAAAGAGCTTCAGAAGTTTCCTAGGCAAACAAATTGATTGTTACACTGCAGTGTAGGAGGATTTAGTGTTGCATTTGTTTGAAAATGTTATTGCTCCTGGAGCTTCGTTGTTAAACTAACAGAATTCTGTACTCCCTGCTCTGTTTTCTGCTCCATTTGCACCTTTTTTTTTTTTTTTTTTTTTTTTTCCTTTCTGACTGCATGGAAATAATCTACAGTAGTGTTGAAGGGAAGTTAATGAACATAAAATAAGACTGCTGCAGGAATTAACAGAACTGAATAGGAAATGCATGTTCTTAGAAGAATTTTTATGTCAGCAGAAACCAGGATCACAGGATGAATTACTTCTTTTCTTTTTTCTTTGTTCTCCTGCTATTTACCTACAGTTTTTAGTACAAAAGAAAACAAAATAAACTTTCTGTGAGTATTTTCAGGAAGAAAAATAATAGAAGTTTTATTTCTGCCCATTTAGAAACAAAGTGAATTGAAAACAACTGAATATTTTTTTTTTTAAATTAACCTCTTTTTGCTCTGTAGTATATTAGTATAGAATTGCTGTTTTCTAGTAGTGAGCCTATGAAGACAAGAAAGAACTGTCTGTAGGTATGTTAGAAAGAACTGTCTGTAGGTATGCTAGACAGCCAACAATTGCATTAATGCTGCAGATGACATAAAATAAATTCCTTGCAAAATCTGCATCTTCAGACATGACTTCCACCTACCAACAGTGGTCCTCAGGGGAACTCAGCTGCATTTCCAAGGAGCCTCCTCAATACACACAGAAATACAGCACGCTGCAGCTGGTGATTGCATACAACTCTGCGTTGGAATATGTGTTGAAATCACTAAATGATTGCAACATATGCTGAAAGAGGGAAATTCACCCTCTTCCCACCCTTCAAACTGATAAAACTTATGATGGGGTTTGTCCAACTAAACCAGCATGGTGCATGGGCATGTGAATGGGTCACCTGGCTCTCCCGTGGTGGTTTCATGAGGCAGATTAGCAGCACACAACCAGTGGATGGGGGAGAGAGTTGGAAAACGTAAAACTCATGGGCTGAGATAAAGACAGTTTAACAGGTCAGAAAAAGAGGTGAAAATAATAATAATGAGAAAAGAATATGTAAAACAAGTGGTGCACAGTGCAATTGCCCTCCACCTGCTGACTAATGCCCAGCCAGTCCCCAAACAGTGGCAGCCCCTCAGCCAACTCCCCCAGTTTTATTGCTCAGCATGATGCCATACGGTATGGGACATCCCTTTGGCCAGTCTGGGTCAGCTGTCCTGGTTCTGTCCCCTCCCAGCTCCTTGTGCACTCTCAGCTCCTCGCTGGCAGGGCAGCATCAGGAGCTGAAGCATCCTTGGCTCTGTGCAGCACTGCTCAGCAACTGGAACATCGGTGTGTTATCAACATTATTGTCATCCGAAATCCACAGTGCAGCACCATAGCAGTTACTAGGAAGAAAATTAACTCTGTCCCAGCTGAAACCAGGACACTGCCATTAGGGAGTTAGGAGACATTCCCTCTCAAGACAGCGAGCGGCTCCTTCATCAGCCAGATGCCCAGTGACTGCCGTGACAGCCTGTGCTGCCTCAGGTGTACAAACCTATGCTGAATATACCTGAAGGCTGGGAATATGAATTTCATTGCTGTTTTTCCTACAGATTCAAGTCTTCACTCACTCTCATGTAACAAAAACCCCTCTGCTCTCCTTCTCCCATTTGCCCTTGAGCTTGAGATATTTAAGACATTCCTGGGTGTCAACTCTTTGTTTTNCTGGGTGGCAAATCTTTTTTTTTATTAAGAAAAAAAAAAAAAAAAAAAAAGGCAGTTTCCTTTTGTAACTCAAAATAGTTCTCTGAATGGCATAGTAATGATTAAGTAAATGAGGTTGATACATACTAGGGTTACTGCTGGCATAGAGGCATGATATCTTTCTGTGATTCACCTAATTATTCAAGTTATTAACTCAAGTGACCTCAAAATATGATCATGTTGCTGTAACTTGTTTTAAGTGGTGCATCTGCTCTTGGCTGGCAGATGGACAGACAGAGCATTGCATGCTCCTTAAGGCTGTAGAAACCATAAACTGAAGGGCCACTTTTTTTTTCTCTTCATGATATATTTTTTTTTTTTTTGACATTTTGTTTGCTTGTTTTTACTGTGGCAAGGTAAGAGGGACCCAGGATGCCAAGTAAGAACCAGAAGAGGTTTTACATCCTTCCAGAACTTCTACCTGTAAGAAACAGCTTCCATCTGTCTGTCTGGGTTCATTATCTTTGCTAATGTGAAAACAATGTAGAACTGGTGTCCGAGTTGTAGTTCTGTCATTCCCATAAGCTGTGAAGCTGGAGGACTGTCCTGGTCCAGTATCCTTGGCAGCTATGGAGGAACACCACAGCTGCACAGTACCAGTGCTATATTGCTCATGTTTGTATCTGCACAAGCTGGTGTTTTTGAAAATATACTGTTTGCTTGAATAGTTAAATCCATTTGATACATACTTTTTGGGTGTGAGCTTAAGATTTTAACTGGATATCACCTAATCTTAGAGAAATTTGTACATGGCAATATCTCCTAGAGCCTCCATTTGTACACTGACTGCTTAATGCATCTTGACAGCTGAGAATATTTTATTGCTGAGATAATTTTTTTTTTTTTTTTTTAAGTTTGAATTGATCTTATTGTGTTACTTTGGTTTTTGCCAGAATAATTTTCAAATTTGGGATGCAGCCGCCAACCACCTTTAAATTTCAGAAAGATGACAAATTGTGTGCTGGTCACAGGGACTTCACTCATGGCATTGCCTTCATTGTTTTTTTCAGGTTTATTAATAGATTCAGGTAAAAAGATGTTGACAATATTGCAGTGCTAAATGATGATTAGAAAAAGTCAATTTATGGTGAAGTTGCCCAAGGATTTAAAAAACAAAACAAAACCCAATCCCCCCTGAAGTTCTTTTCCTGAATTCATGTTGAGCTGATGACTGATGTGGTGCCAAAAAATATTGTTGGACTTGCTGGATGCTCAAGTCTTCAGACTATCAAGCTATTTATCTAGATGCTTAAATATAAAAACAAAACCTTTTTTTTTCCTTTGAATTTTATTGAGAAAACTTGGCATTTTCCTGCACAGGAACCCAAAGTGAGACAGTTCAAAGTTCCTCAAATATATGAGACTTTCTTTTCCAAATCCACCCAGGAGCCTCTTCCTCTTTGCCACAATCACCACATTCTACAAGCCACTGAAACAAAGAAGCAGGCTTTGCTTTGGCTCCCTCTGGGACATAGGAAAATTGTGTCACTTCTGCACAGATAGGTAGCTGTCCTCTACGTGTTGGATCCAAGCCATGAAATTGAGTGCATCACCTCTTGGTCGCATGGTTTATGCAGCAGAAGAGCCCTGGCTCTTCTTATAAAGGTGGCACTTTGTAAATATGATGGGAAAGGAAGGCAGAGTTTGCTTTGTAGCGTTTAAAGAGCTTCAGAACCTGTTCCAGTAGACGTCTATAAATGGTAAGGGTCCTAGCATTAAATGCCTTGTTAATAGCCTGAGAAAATGGTAAAGAAGAGAAAGAAGAGTACTTACGTGACGGCATTTATACCTGAAAAGCCAAGAGGCCAAACTAGTTATTTACTATTGGGGGGGAAAAAAAAAAAAAAAAAAAGAAGAAAGAAAACAGTATTTGAAATGCTTGTCACAGCCTTTCTTGAAGACCAAAGAAGCACAACAAGACGTGGAAGTCAACAAAATATGATTGGAGAATTTACATGTATGAAGACTGAAGAATTAGGAAGAATTGCATGTGTAGACACAAAGTTATGTTCCTGCCAAGCCTGGCTGCGCATCAGGGTGAAGCTGATGTATTTGTATCACAGATGTTAACCTCTGAAGATCTACCTTTATGAAAATTTCTGGTGGAATCGAGGTGGTTGTGCAAGTCGGGAACCAAAACCCCTGGATATATTGTCATAGCTAAATCCAGGGGTTAGTAGTCTGATAGGTTTCATGCTACTGTGGCATGCATAGCTCTGAATTACTGCAGTAATAAATTAATAAATTACTGCAATTTATTGTCTAAACAGGTGAAGCGTTCGTCTAAGCACGTAAGAATTGCTGTCATCTGTTTGCAGAATGCTACGTGCATCTCCAAACAGCAATCAGTGCCATCAAAAGATTGTCACTAGCGGCGTGGAGGCTTCTTCAGTGCAGGGATCGCTAAAGAACCGAGAGGAGTTTCCCAGGGTTGAAAATGATCTCATGGAAAATCTCGTTTTGGAAGAGCTGGCACAGAAGAGTTGACCGTATCTTAAACATTTAATACTTCCCAAAATGAGGTAGAAATCTGTGTCATCTTGATGCTGTGACCCACGTAGACAATGTATGCATGCAAGGCAAATAGTGCATGCAGTGCTTCCATTCTTACCTTGCACTGTTGTATTCTTAGTATTCAGTTTTACAGTGGAAAAATAGAAAACATTTGCATTCAGTCTGAAGCAATGTTTTTCTTGGTAGCAAATCTAACATTCTAAGTAGCAGAAAAAAAAAATCTAGATAGCAGATCTGGGTGTTCTGAGCAAATATAAACATTTGCACTATGGAAAAAAATTTATGCTGGATGCTTTCAAGCGTGCTGTGCCCTTCAGCCCTTCCTGCCGTCAACATACTCTGCATTGGAAGCCAGAGGCATCAGTCTGACTAGCCAAAATTTGTTCTCCTGTCCTGAAATTTTGAGTTCCCACTGCCTGAAGGAGCTGGCATTCAAGATCAACAAATGATTGCTGCGCCTGCATTGTTTAGTTTTCAGTCTTATGTATTTTCTGCTGTTTGGTAGCAGAAATAATCAGTTTGTATCACAAGTGGAGCTCTCACTGCTTGTTCTTCCAGCAGTATACCTGCAGCAGAGTATTTCTTCTCTCTAAATAGACTATCCTCTGATTCCCACTTCCCTTCTGTTAGAGATTTACTACTCCTCACCCTTATGCCATCCATGTTTGCTCTATGTGTCTTCTTACAAATGAAATTCAGGTGTTCCACCCCTGAAGCCTGCACTTCTTCCTCTGCTGTGTTCTAAGGAGATGGGAAACTTTCATTGAGCCAATGTCTCACAAACACAGTCAGCTTGGAAAGCCAAGAGAGGGATGTTCCACCTCAGAAGTGTTACTGTCCCGTGGAATTACTAAATTCCTTGCATTATTTGAAGCAGTGTGATAAGCTTAGGCTCATAAAGCAAACCTGCTTACTAAAACCTGAAGTGATCTCCCAGTATAGAGTAATCTCTCCTACATGGCCTCGCAATAATAGGAAAATGTAAGCACACATTTTGGAAAGAAAAGGTCTTATTAGCGAATTCATCCTGAGAAGCCATTCTGGACCAGCATCTTCTCAGGGACAAGAGCAGCTTTGCCTATCCCCAGGGCTCCAGAAGTGAGCTTACATGCGCTCTATGTCCCATGCTGTGTTGGAAAAAATGCTTGATCTGGATGTGGTAGGTTTTAAATNATTAAACTAAAGCTTTAATTCGCTTTAGAAGAAAACAAAGGCCACAGCATAGGTATTCTGAAAACACACAACGGAAATAAAATGCCCATCATGGAGAGAAACAAGAGAACAATTTTTGCTTACTTAATACAGTAAAAATTCAATAAAGAAATCTATGTGTGCATGATTTTGTATCTACCCTTGCTAATTCCAGTTTTGAGCAGTTGGATGAAGCTGTGCATCAAGCTAATTTTGATGTTAATCCCCGAAGTCAATACAGAAAATACTTTGCTTTATGGTAGAAGTGTCTCATTTAGAACATTCATGAAAAAAAAAAAGGGAAATTAACCATTTCCTCTCCTTACATATTTCAGCAGGAACAGTTTTCTGACTAAGATGGTTTATGGGAGAAATAGTTTCACATAATGTCAAGTCTTTAGGCATTTATCTCAGCTGAGAGCAAAATCCAATTTTTGCAAGTCAGTGCTATGAATTCAGTTGCTATTCACTACATTTATTTGAATTTTTAGACTGCTTTCCTATGGAATGAACCTTTCTGTGCTTTGCTTATCTGTCCCCCCTACTAACTTTTAAACTTTTGGACAACCTAGACAAAATTTAGAAGAGGGGAGGGTGCTCAAATTTAATTTAAAGTTCTACCCGTTATACAAGAAACTGGAGAGAGAGACCCCGGATGTTAGCGAGCTGCAGAAGAGGCACCCTGCCCAGTGCAGAGTGAGCAAGCCAGTGGCTATGCTGTACTTTCTCCTCAAACTCTCGTTTTTAAAACCAGTTCACCGTGCTGGTGTTTTACTTATCATTGTTGCTTCAACAAAAGGTCGTTCAACATAAAGGCGAGTTATAGTTGTGGATTATTACTGGAAAAAATTACTCCCTTAAGCTTGAACATTAGTATCGAGTAGTGAAGGCGCTTTCTGAAGTGTGCCTTTACGTGCCTTCTATACCCTACGTAAAAATTGGGTAAAACCCACCACAGTGGAGTTTCAGTGATTCATGGGTACATGCCAGGAAATGTCATTTTAGTGCTACCCTCCAGTGCAGGCTGAATTACTTGGCTTTGTTTCCTGGTGCTTCTTTGTGCTAGGAGAAGGATTGTGCTCTCTGCCTGCACTCCAGTTTGTGGAGGAGCTTTCCCTTTACAAACCAGTACAAGATGACCAACCACGCTTCAGAGGGCTTAGCATCAGGAGATAATTTTAGAAGGAAGGTGAGATGAACAAATGGGTTATTGTGGTGGACATCAAGTACGCTGTAAGAAAAGGCAGCTGCACTTCCTAGCCAAAGCAGTTAAATCTTACTGTTTGGTAACTGCTGCCCCTTAAAAATCAAACTCCCAAACTCTTATCAGTCATTGTGAATTTTGGTAATGGCATTCAAGCTTCTACTGAGATTGCAGTAAGCTGCGCTGAGCTGGTGATTTACATTAATTTCTTGGCTGGTGTAATGAGGCATATAGTTCTCATGCAGGGTCACTCTGGGCATAGGAAATTGTGCCAGTCGGAAGTGATAACTTGCATTCTGTCCTGCCCAGGTGGAATTGCAAAGATTTGGCTGCACCAGCCCAGACAGTAGCCAAGAGCTCATCATGCATGCAGAAACTTGAAAGATCAGATGGTGCCTGATGCGAATGGCAGGGGAACAGAGATTAGTCAGGAAGAGAGAGACTTCGTATGTCAGCATATTTTATGATTCCATTTATTCTTGACTTCGTAATTCAAATCCATTGATATCTATTGTGCCATCTTCTGCTTATTTCTTCAGCTGATTTGCCTGCTTTTTAAACTTCATCGGTATTGCAGTCCTTTCGCTGCTGTGCTCTTGACACAAGCTGAGGACGCATCATTTAGCATGATCCTTTGTTTTGCTTTGTTCAACGAAACGACGACAGTAGGATGACGTATGCTGTACTAAATATATCCTCAGGGTTTAAAAATGGCATTTGGGTGGACATATGGGGCAATGCTGAGCAACATCAAAAGTCATGCTTAAAAAGTCTGTGTTTTTTCATAAAAATTGTACATTTTTGACAGTTCTCAAGGTGTGTTGCAGACCCAGCTGTTCTTGTTATTGATGAGTTTCTTTGGGGTCTGACCTGCACTGCCATATCTAATAAAAAGATGTTCTTGCCCATATGTCTGATATTGTAAGGACATTCCTATAATCAGCAGGAGCTCTTTACAAACTAACAATAGTTTCAACAGCAAAGGAGATTTTTTTTTTTTTAAATACCTGTTTAAAAACTTGGCTAACAGTTAACTGAAGAATCAGAAATCCCCACTGTGATTTTTAGGGACGCTTTATTTTTGTTGCCTGATTGGCCATATGACTTTGAGCTGTCATTGAAAGGCTTCTTTTCTGGAATCAGTGATGTAGTTAGGCACAGTGCAATATGTGTAATTCACTTTAGCATAAAAATGTGAAGAAATGGTCTTGTCACTTTTCATAGTGGACTGAAAGGAATTGTTATATCAAAGATACCTTGCATTATTGATGGCCAATTCCAAGTAGCTATTTTGAATTTAAAAAATATATATTGATAAGAATAAAGCTGTAAAGCCATCTTCCTGTAAAATCCAGAGTTAAGCTTTTGAGAGAATCAGATCAGGGCAACCTGATCTAGTTAGTGATAGAACAAGGGGGAATGGTTTAAAACTAAAAGAGAGGAGATTTGGATTAGATATTAGGAGGAAATTCTTTACTGAGTGGGTGGCGAGGCACTGGCGTAGGCTGCCCAGGGAAGCTGTGGGTGCCCCATCCCTGGCGGTGCTCAAGGCCAGGCTTGTGGGTCCTGGGCAGCCTGATGCCCACTGGATTTAAGGCTGGGCTTTATGGCCCCTTCCAACCCAAGCTATTCTGTGATTCTGTGACTGCCAGGTGAGTGAGATGTAGCACCTAGTGTGGCAAATGGTGATCTATTTCCACCCAAAAACCTGTCCTTGGAAAAGATGCTTGTTCCCTATTGCCCCAAATAACAGTCTGAAGTTTCACATCTACTTCTGTCCTTCCCCTTCCTCTGTGGTGGCGCTCATATTTTAAGTACTTGTGTAAGGACTTTTCCGTTTTGAATTTCTACCCCTTGAAACAAAATGAATGTTTTCACTATCTTATATGATAGACTTTTAAATCATTTGCAGAGAACAGGTCAGCATTTTCTTTGAGTTACTTTGTATTTTATACATGTGGGATGGGGGAAGTGCAAACCCAGACAGGTTTATCTATTTCTAACAGCAGATAGAAACTAGGGTCCTATGATGAACTGAGAAATCATCAGTCAAACTTTCGTCTGATAGATTTTCCTATAATTTGTTATGCTTAAGGGCTGCAGAAGGCTTTAGTGCATGGACTAAACTGAATTTACATGTTCTTAAAAATGGGAGAAAAGTTCTCTGTCAGCCTTTTTGTGGGAAGTTAGAGAAGCCCCTGGCATGTTAAGCAAGCTGTTGAGATTACGTAGTAATGAATAATACATGTGTACCAGTGGAGAGATCTCACTGCTGATTATTTAAGTGGATTTCTTTTGTGGCCAAACTACTTGTAAAATATGCAGAGGATTTCTTATTGTTAGCAGAAGAGATAAAAGGAAGATTGGACCAAGCTGTTGAATGATTTGAAGTGGTGTGATTTGTTATAGGAAGTGTTAACCACACTATTTGCGTGACCTTTGGAAGACAGGCCTAATGCATTTGCCAGCAAAATTGTGATCGTGACACATAAGGTAGATTTGTCCACCTACCTGGCTCTAAGGAACTCATCTGGAAGGTAGTGCCAATGTTCTCCTGAGCATGTGGCTTATGGTTGTATTGCCTCTTAGCCTCTACCCAGTGGTTTTCATGAATCAGCGGAATACAGTTCCGGGCAACGAATGCAGGAGGAAGGAGTGTTAAATGTCTTTGGAGCACAGGCTGTGAGTCCAGCCCCTTTGTCCTCTTTGCCCCATGGTATCCTCAGCCATCTCTGCCGTGTTCACTGGCATCCTCTTTTCACTTGAGCAACTGATAGTATTCTAATGCAAAACTAAGGAATAGATGGAGTGGAGGAGCGTGGGGCTCCCCATGCAGTTTCCATGCTGGAGGCAGTGTTAGGCAGACTCCCACATTTTGGGAGTGTCCCGCTGACGATGAAGGAAGGTGGAACCAGTGCTTCCTCTCGTGACTATCTCTTTAGGAAGGCTGACATTTTCACTTCACTCAGAGATAAATCAGCATTGTGGCGTTCTGGGAAATGGAACTGCTCCCCTGCTGTTTGAAAGGATTTTGCTCTCAGTGAGAAGCAAGATGTAAAGATGCACCTGTCACCTCCACGCTTCCTCCCTGCTGAGCCTGAGGTCTCCTCCAAAGTTTGCTTGGGTCTGCAGATTCCTCTGACAGCCCTGGTGTCCTTCACAGTGCTGAGGTTGGGTCTGTGACTTCAGCTAAACTGAAATCTGGTGATGGGAGGGGATATTGTAACCTCTGTTTGTTTGTGGATGCAGCTATAGTTGCCTTCTAGCCTACAGCAAGTAACAGGACTGACAGCTGTCCCGTGTCGTGTTTTCTGAATTTACTTTGACTTCTTTTAAAACAGAACGTGCAAACTTAAATCAAATAATCAGTTGAATGAATTGCTCTGGGGACAGCTTCATAGTGTCTTACTTGTTGTATCTCGTTTTGACTCATGTAAATCTTACAGGAAAGAGAAAAAATGTATGTAAGGCCTCTTATTTAGGAATTTGATGTTACTGTGTTTCCATGACAGAAGCTGCAGGTTCAGTAGCAGGTCATTTGGAATGGTTCTCTTGATGAGCACGAGCAGTGAAGGGCACAGTGCTTCTGCAGAGCAGTGCCGACATCTCCCAGATCTAGTTGAAGGGGAATAGCATTACCTTGTTTCACACCTGCATTTTGCTTTTGGCCTTTGTGTTTTTGTAAAAGATACTGTTGCGTGTTATTTCACACAGAGGCTTTCGTTCCTCATTCTGAACATGCTGTGACCCCAGCACTACAAGCTACCAATGGTCTTGACCAATCTCAGCTGTATTTACTCAGGTTTTGAAATATATCTCAGCTATATTTACTCAGCCTTGGCTGATTGGAATGAGCTGAATCCAGTGTATTGCACAGGCACTGTGGACAGGACAGGATGCAGGATGCCAGACACATTAGAGAATTCACGTTATTGGAGGGAGTCATGGTAGGATCTCTCAGCTGCTCATAAATACCATTTAATGGCCTCCTTGACAAGCTTGGTCCCTTTCTGGAATCATGTGAACATTACTAAGGTGACCTTCCTCCATCATTTACTTGGCTGTACCATCCACATCACACGTGGATACCTGATCAGATACCAGGGTCTTTGGCTTCGCCCTTGAAGCTCTGTGCAGCACTTGCCTCTTGGAGTCAAGCTTTACATCCTCTGCTTTGCTAACATCTCCAGTCTGATTTTTCAGCTCTCCAGCTAATCACCTCCTTTCTTTCTCTGCATGGCCTTTGGCATGTGTTGTAGCTCTGTTTGGCTCACAATTCAGTTCACATGGGTTCCCCATCAGGACCATTTCCTTTATACTAGGAATAAAGCAGTTCTTCCCTTTTCCTCAGTTCCTTTAGACCTGTTTGTGACTCCATCTTCAAGCCCTGCAGCTGACCAATCTTCAGTCCTTCTAAAAGAGTGTTGGATTATCTGCTAACCACTGATTGATGAGATTAATTGCTGCCTGGGTGAGGCCAGCTCTGCCATCTGAGTTTTGAGCATTTCAGCTCTTGGAAAGCCAGACAGTATGTAGCAGGCAAAAGTAATAAACATCAAGTGTCACTGCTGCCAGGGCTGGAGCACTGGTAAGGAACTGACACAGCTGAGAAAGAACGAGATCATTCAAAGAGACAAATCCTATGCTACAAAAAGCAGGAGAAAAGGAATCCAAACATGCTAAAAGTTGCTTGGTTCTCACCTTATTAGGAAGTCTGACACGTGATGCTGTGTACGCTGTAACCAATGGCTAGTATGCTTCCATGCAGCAAATTCAATTTTTTTTCAGCCCTAAGCTCTACTTATTGTTGACTTGATTTTACACTCAATGCAGTATCCCAGTTTTTCTCTCTATGTGTAACCATTCAGATTGTAACTGTCAAGCATCTTCAAAGAGAAAGTCGTTCATCCCTGCTGCTATAAGACCTGGGTGATGGAAGTCAGTTGTTAGTTTTAGAATCTGCCCACTGATATGAGGGTTTTATAGATCCACAGACAATTCAAGAACCATCAGCTGTAATGAGAAAGACAGGGACAGCTTGCCTTGACCCATTTGAGCAGAACCTGATGTCATCCAAGACATCCAAGGCAAAGCTGTGTATGGGCAGCGCTGAGGATCTATTATTGAAGCAGTTATTCGAGGAGCAGTAGTTTCAACAGCTCTGTGGCTATCTGACAGCTGGGCTATACTGATGAGAAAGCACCTGGGTTTTGTCAAAGTAACGTGCTCCAGGATTACTGGAAAATGTCTTTTGTCTTAGGTGGGTTTTCCTTGGCTGCTGGTGGGATGCATTAACTTACCTGAAAGGTAGGAAAAGTTGTCACTTTGAGCTGTAGCACGTTGTCAGTTTTCTCGTGACTTGGAAGAAGTAGACTTGGAGAGCCAAATCCGGTGAGTTCTGCCTGCTACCCTTCACCTCAGTTAACACAGGCTGGCCATGCCGTGTGCGGAGATGCTTGTAGGTCGTAGCTGTGGTCTAGTGAAAGCCAACCACAGGTAGTGGTGAGAGAGAGCAATTTTCATCTAGCAAGAGTGAACAAAGTGAAACATCCCTTGCAAAAGCCCTCTGGGATCTTTAAGCATTCTGCTCGGCAGTGCTGCTGGTTTTGCTGTTACACACAGGAGGCAGCACTTGAGATTTTAATTTTGTGCTATCAGGAGAGTGCAGTCGGAACTGCGTTGACCAAAGCAAAAACTTATGATGAACCTGCAGCTGCCGGACTGATTCTGAGAAGAAGCGATTGTTAACATTTCTAGATTATTTTATATTTAGAACCTGAAGAAGCTAAATCCAGGATGGAGGATTACAGCGAGCCTTTCAGATGGAATGTTCCAACATTTTTGAAGAGATAAAGAAACCTTGTTTCTGATAAAGTTTGCATGAGGAACCCTTAAATCCTAATACTATTGCAAATGAAAACTCAGTTTATAAGGAAAGAGAAAAGGGTAATGTAAGGAACACTCCCTTATGTCATTAACCTTAGTGAGCAAAACATTTTCACAGCCATTCATAGCATTGAAAGCACTGCTTGTGGTCTTTGTAAATTGTCCTGAAGCTGGAAAAGATTAATCTGTGCAGCTCTTGACCGTGGCCGACTCATTGGACAGACGTCAGAGTTTTCCACTGACTTCATTTCTCCCTGTCTGTACTTTTGATGTTTTCATTTCCTCTAAGGCACACTGCAAATCTGAATTTCCTGACTTCCTAATATTTGGAGTTTATTTGGTTTATCATTACAGACTATTAAAATGACTGAAGTTACCAAAGTGTGCCTTGGGGCTTCGCTTCCTCTTAGATTTTATTTCCAAGCATGTAGCATATTACATTGCATCCTTATGGCACCATAATGTTCAGCTTTTAGCAAACACTATTAGCTTTTATTTGTAAGCATCTCACTGAAATTACAACATGAAGAGTGAAAATTTTGAGTACCGCTTGAACTTTCACTGTAATTCTGTCAAAAAATGGATGAGACTAGAGAAAATAATAGGTATTAAGAATTACCTCTTTGACAGATTTCCCCCAGAAAATCTCCTCACATTGCATGCTTTTCAAGAGAAGAATCAGAATTTCTTTTCTTGTCCTCAGTCCGTATCATTTAATCACTGCTTGTTGTGTACTGGCTCTTAGAGTATCAGTTATAGTTCAATAGCTTTTGTCTAGAGCTCATTATCTGTAATTGAATGTATGCACCAAGCTGAATATGTTTATTTGTGACTTGATAATTAAGCTGCTGCAGACACTTATTCTGGGAGAAGGGAAGAAAGCAGGCAGACAGGCTGTTACCCGCAGACGCTGCGCTGGCCTGACATGGAGAAAAAACAGTAAGAAGTGTGCTCGAAGGTGACCAAAGTTCCCATCTCCATGTTCACAACCAGTGTTAAAATTTCACGGAGGTTACTTCGGTTTATTTGTTCATTTTGCTGTCTCCAAACTAAGCGGGCATTGAAGAAGGGTAGCTAAATAGTTTGGTTTGTTTTGTTTTTTTAACTGAATGTGTTTCCCAAGATGCTGCTTCAGTCTGCTCTCTTAAGGTTGTTTGAGACTGGTGCTTGCCCATCCTTCCCACCAGAACTCCTGACCTTAATGTCCTCTGAGTCGGGTGGGTGAGAGCGCCTTTCTGTTGCTACAGCTGATGTCCAAGTGCGTGAAGCTTCTCTTTGTGAGATGCTGAGAAGAAGTTTGATAGGAGTATGTTAGTTTTTGGTACGTCTTGGTGGTGAGAGCAAGATCTACTGACATCTGGTAGCCATGGCTGCTAATGTTTCAGGAAGTCAAAAAGCAGGGCTGAATGTAGAAGTCTGTCCTTGTAAGCTCGTATTTCCTCCTTTCCTATGAGGTTTTGAACACATCAGACACATATCACCACCGTTATTTGTTCTAAACATATCTTAATTTGATAATGTTTTCTCAGAGCAGACCTGAAATGACTCCGCAGAACATGACTGCCTTGTTTTTGCTCTAGTTACCCTTATGCATTTTTTAAAGTAGAGCATGTTCAGCTGAATTTTTATTTTCTGTCAAGTGTAAGAGCCAGTACTCCATTATGTCCCATTAATCATGTTTTAAAAATAAGCCCAGATCCTCCTGAGAGAAAAATCACTCCATTCACTGATTGACTAGGTAACAAAATAGGAAAAAAATATATAACTTTCAGAAGAGCTGCAGTTCTGCAAGGTGCTAATCTTACTGCTTTCGTGCAAGGTACTGAGGGTATGTTTAATGTCTGCGCCCAGGGTCTCCTTCTGAAGCCATTGGGATTGGAGTTTTTATGAACCTGAAAGGAAAAAAGAGGAAGCAACTCTTTAGAGGAGTGTGGTGCATGAGGGCCTTGCTGATGGTGAATTTGAAGAGATTAACCAGGGAATGAATTTCTGTCTCTTGGTTAAAGATCTTGATAGGCTCCTGCTCGAGGATTGTTGTTTGTGTGGTGTTTGCTTTACCACGCAGCCAGCTTCAGTATCCTTATACATAGGTAGAACGTAGAGGAGATCAGGATTCTAAAATGGAGGCCAGGTGACTGAAGTCTCACAGCCTGGTTACCAACATTTCTCATTTTCCCAGGCAAAAATCACTTTGTTATCAGTACTGTGATTTTTTTTTTTTTTCCCCGTTGCGGTAGAAGAAAGCAACAAGCAATGAAGGACTGGAAGCTGTGAAAATTTTTACAATGATTTCAGAACATGTGACAAAACTTGGTAGGATTTTTTTGCCTATCATTTATGGAGTGTGTGTGTAAATGCACATATACACAAAGATACCCCAATTTTTCACCCTAAGGGAGGTATTTGTTGTGTCAGTTGGGTTTATGTCCTGTTTTTCTGTTGTCCTAGAATTTATTTTAGATTTTGAGGAAAAGAGTACCCCCAGAGTCGCTCTGAATTAGCATGTCTTTACAGACATAAATGCAAAGAGCAATTGTATGAGGCTACAGTTCTGTGCTTAAATTCCTTCACCTTTTTATGACACTGTTATTAGTGACACAGAAACAGATGTTACTGTTAAATTTATGTATTTATAATTCTTTAGAATTAATGTTGTATTTTCAAATAAAATGGAGCATAAGGGAGAAAATGCTTCCTCTAAATTCAGCTTCTTTGCTTGAAGCTATGTGAGGTGAGTCTCTGCCTGGAGCTGTGTTTGAAAGACCGTTAGAATCACCCATCTGATACGATCTTATGAAAGGCCTTTTAATTTTGAAGGGTTGCCTTAGTGCATTAAAAAAATAAAAATAAAAATAGATCTTAATGTATAAACTGAGGGAGTGTACGAAATCTTTACATGGCAGAGATTCTCTCAGAGTGACCATTGCATGCTACTGCTATAAATTATTCAAGGATATAGGAAGGTGTTTTCTCCGTGGGGATTTACCACCCTCGTTTCATCCTATGATGTACTCGCTTTCTTTCCATAGAGTAATTTCATCTGGAAAGGAGAGGATCTGTGGAGGTCATCCTGTCCACCCTCTGCCAATACAAGTTCACCAATCATATAAGTTAATACATGATAAAAGTGTCATGTCAGTTTAAAAAATATGGATGAGAAATCTGTTTTCATACGTCTGCATTTCCTCTGTTTTGTTTTTGCTAATCTGCAGAAATCCTTGATGAAACCTTGTTTTTTGGCTTTCTTCTGTGCTTCTAACATTCCCTTTGTGTAAAATTTCAGTGTAACCTGAAAGACTGTGGCTTTGCTTTTTAGTATTCTTTTGTGTTTGGACATGGGCAACAGTTAGGATTTATTTGGGGATGGGAGGATCTAAGTAGTTAGCTGTGGTGGATTTATTTTGTCTCTTTGAATGCAATGAACAATAATCCTCTGAGGAATTGCTGGATGGTCAGCGAAAAAAAAAATAAACCCTTTGTATATTTTATTTCTTTTCACAAGGGTACTGTTTCAGAGACAAAGAGAGAAAATGATGCAAACAGTCTCTAAAAGCACCCCCAAGCATTGCAGCATCTAAAGCTGAAAGCCAACGGTGCTGGATGGTCTGTATTGTCTCTCTTTATACATATATACGCATGTATGTGTGTGTTTGTTTGCATTTGAAATAGTTTAATTTCCATGTCCAGTTTCCCAGACAGAGTTCTTATTGTATGCCTTGAATTTATTATTTATAGCACTCCATTATTTTAAGTGCCAGCATACATTGGAGATTATATGGTGATCTCTGTTGTTGTGGTGGCAGTTCAGTGGAGCAACCGTGTATAGCATCATCCGTGATCTTAGATTATAAAAATCCAGAAGTATGTCTGAGCAGCGTTTCTTGCCATGTTTTATTGTCAGGTTGACAGGGCACGGTGGTGAAGCTGCCTTGGGGGTAGCTCTTAGGACGAGGGAGACCTGCTCTGTGATCCTTTCCATTTGGGAAGCAAGCGGAGCACATTGCAGCTACGGCCTTCAGATTTGGGTGTTCTTCAGCAAATCTCCATGTCCTGCCAAAAAAAATTGGTTGAGACGTTTTCTAAATTTGGTATGTTGTAAGACCATGAGAGAGAGCAAAGTTAAGTGAAATTATCAGGCAGAATACTTGAGCATGGCTTTATAAGCATCTCATAGCCAAAGATCTGTACAAAAACAGTGGGTTTGGTATTTTTTTCCTTCTGTCCCATACATGCGCGCTAGTTTGTCTGCCTGCTCCCTTTGGATTAAGTCCCAGGCAGGTATTGATTCTTTGCAAACAAACTCTGATCGCAGTTGAGCTAGTTTTTAATTCATATAATTACACTGAATAATAATGAAAAGTTTGACCTAATTAATGATGCCTGAATGGGCGTTTTTGACTTGAATAATTTGCCTGTGATTTCCATGGTGACTGCTGCTGATTTTTTTTTTTTTTTTNTTTTTTTTTTTTTTTTTTTTACAAGACCTACCTACCAACCTCAGGTGCTGCTTAGGCCATTTTTGTCATAAATTGTGCAAAGGACATTTTCTGTCTTTCGCTGTGGATTATGGGAGTGAGCAGAATAAGGCGCTCCATTTTGACCCGGGGGTCTGCAGGGATGCTGCAGGCTGGGATGTGACTGAGCTGTATTTCCAAATGGGAGAGGAGCGATTCCAAATTCCCTAAGCAAAATTGGGGTTCCTCCTGAGCTTCTGACAAACTGCTAATGCGTCCGCTGTCTGGCTGAGTTTGGGCGTCGTTGATAGGTTTGTACATAGCAGAGTTTACAACACATTTTCCAGTCCTTTTGGAGCAACTGTCTGGATTTGTCGTCTTGCTTGAAATGCAAATGTTAAGACGTATTTGGTGCCAACTGACAGAAAGCAAGAAAAATTATTTTAGGAGAAAGAAATCAAGCAAGCAAGCATAGCCATTCATTATTTAAATGATGGTGTTTCATGGCAGTTTTGTCTTGAAATAACCTTCTGGTTTTGTAAATTGTGCAGCACTGTTTATCAGTAGCCAAAAATCTCTTGTCACTTTCTCAAAACCCTCTGTGATACTTACTTTGCTGTCTTAGTAATGGAAAGGTGGGAGCAGACAATTGGCAAATAGTAGTAACCAGCAGTGTGTTCCAGTGAGGGCAATGAATCAGTATTTTGATTTGGTAAATGCATGTTGATACCCAAGCAATTTGGCAACCTTTTTGATTTGACCTGAGAAAATAACTAGAAGATTATTTTCTCTTTTTTTTTTTTTTTTTTCCTTCAGTATCCCAGGGCCACTGTTCCCATCCTACCTCTTCCACCCAGAAATGTGGAATGAAGAGGTTGTTCCCCACTACTGTTGGGTGACCAAATAATGTCGGGGTCCTTAGAGAGGATCAGTCTCAGAGCTGAAGTCATAGGATGTGCCAATTTTTGAGGCTGCCAGGGTCTTTCAGGAGATAAGTTATGAAGTGGCCATGTTGTACATCCCATATATTTTCTTTGCAATCTGCCTGAAAGAAATGCCTTTGAGTAGATTCACTTCAGGGCAGGAATCACAGTCATTGTTTCCAAATGCCAGACTTTGTGCAAGTTGTTTAGCTTAAAGATATGGTCCTTTACAACTTCTCTTTTAGAAAGCCTTGGCTTTACCTTTTCTCCTTTTTACTAGCCAAACAATACTTCATGTGCATCTTTAACATAAAAACAGCAGAGTATTTAAGGTTGGGTCTGATTTTGACTAGATCCAGACAGTTGATTTCTCTCTGCTTTAATTTCTTGAATGATAACCAGGAGTCACTGCCATGAGAGACAGTGATTACACAGAATATGTTGGTTCTCCCTAACCCACTTATATTAGAAAATAGTTACTGTCCGAAAGCTATTTCAATGTGCCTACGTGCCACTGTCTAAACATTGTGTTTGCTCAGGTTATGAGCTCATCTGACTTTTAAAGCCACTTCTGGACAACACAATAATTGCCTTCAGACTCTAGTTCTCTTCTCAGATGATGTTCTTCTCATGGGATACTCAGAAGAAATTTTTGTTTCGTCCATAACTCAGCTGTTTTGTGGTCTGGGTGATTTTTCTCTGTGGTTTTTCGACTTAAAGCAAGTCACCATGTATGTTGTTAGTAAATTCTTTCCGACAGTAATCTCTGTACCTGCTCATGATATGTATAAGCCCTACAAAAGCTCTCATGAAAGCTCTCATAAACACCACGTGAGTGTACAGGGCTCTGAGCTAGGGCTCGGTTAGAAGGTGCTGTGATGGTGTTGCATTTCTCATGCACTAGTTTTCAGATTCTGAATTCGGGAATTAATTTAGTTGTATATGTGCATGAACAAAAACTGCTCACTCGCTATTATTTTATTTCTTAAAACAGGCATTTATTTGGATACTTTCAGTTTGCAGGGAAGGAAAAAGCTGTGGTAGAGCTGTGGTAGAGCCCCTGGGTATGTGTGATAATTTTAATGCAGGTGTCCGTTGGCAGAGTCATCGTTATTCCCTATAAAATCAGCCCCATTTTATTGGGTCGTATTAGACGTTGTGTAGAACTTGCCTTGACCCAGCTGTTGAGGCTTGGGGCACAACAGCTGCCTCCACATGGTGCACAGCAGTGGAGCATTTGTCCACACAAAATGGTAATAAATAGGGTTTGTACTCCACATTCATGTATGACGCAAAACAACTCCTCATCTTGGCTTCAAGTAATATTATAATAATGAAATTTAGCTGCCACATTTGTTACATTTCACAATAGGGCTGTGCAGAAGTATACATGAAGTAACACTGAGGAAAGGGAAGGAGATGGCCTTTAGGCAGCTGGTGCTGCTGGGAACCGACACCTCAAATCATGGCTGTGTCACTGATAGGCCTCTAGGTATGGTCACCATTCAAAAAAATTAAAATAATCTCCACTGGTCAGTATCACAGTCTTAGTAAATAAGTGTTTGACGACCCTATGCAACAAAACCTACTGTTGTCTGCTGACAGGTGGGCTGCGCTTTAGACCTGAAAAGGTAAATTAATTTCATGAATTAGTGGTGATATCAGCGTCATACACAGATGCATCAGCAAACACCTGATGCTGCAGCTTAACGAAGTGCATCTTTAATGTTCCACAGCAACATGTGACTAAGGCAGGCAATGAAAAAAGATTAGTCCATTATTGGCAAAGATCATACAGACAAAATGCATTTCCTTCGTGCAGTGGGAAGGAAAAACGCCAGCAAGGATGATGAAGACTTTCTTAATAAGATTTCTGTTTTCAAATACTCCGCTTCGGACCTCTTAATAAAATGAGTGCATTAGATGCACAGGGCTAAGATCACTGCTGAATGAGATTATGCTCTTGTCCATTTAATAATGATGCAGTTGTNCCTGATCTCATAAAAAGCTAAATATATTTTTTTTCTAATCATCTTGTGACTTCAGTGTGTCTGTTTACTGCACAGGCCACATGGACAGGAGCCTTTTTAGAACAGCATTTGAAAATTGAATTTAAAGAGAGCATTTTGGTTTAATTTGCTGGGTCAATTTGTTTAACGGGCAATAATCTTGTATTTGTCCCCGTGAGACCTTGGACAGAGTATGTTTGGGCGTCAGCTTTGATGCTCTAGAATACAGCACTTTTGCTAATAATTGATGGTAAACTGATGCGTTTATGTATTTTTACTTCGAATGACTGATTTTTGGCTTATATATTATTTGTGATTGATTGCAGGTTGTCTATTCATTTTCTTTCTGGCTGTGCTATGGAAGGAGGAATTACTCTTTCTCTTTCCTTCCTTACTCCCCTCTGTTCTCAGCCGCCTCCCCAAGAGATCAGCTCCAATCTCGGCACTGTGTGACAGTTAGCAGTTGTGACAGGCTAGCCTATTTTTGGAAGTCTGTCCCCACTCTTTCCCCGCTGGAAAAGAAAAGCAAGTTATCTTTAAAAATTAATCCATCTGGAAGAGGAGGAGAAGGCTTCACGAGGCACTCACCACTCGTTGCTCTGGCTGTGGGTTTGCTAATTATTTGTTCAGCTTGTGTCACGGGACCAGCGAGGTTTGCACTTTGCCTGGCATCGATCACCTGCCCTTAAGCTCTGCAAGAGCCCTTGTGTTCTGTACGGAAAAAGAGGCAGACTAAAATACAGCATGGATGTTGTCCAGTCATGCCTTATATTTCACACATTTCTGAGCTGCTTCTGCAAAACCAAAAGTACTACTGCTTGTCTCCAAGGAACAGAAGCAGAAGTGCAGAATTTGGCAGTTAGGGTGGAAAAAAAATGTTTTTATCATTTATTTTGCCCCTTCTTTAGACTCTGTAGGCTCTACAAGTAGCAAACTGAATGTGTGAAACTGTACTCACAATAGGGGTAACATGCAGAATGCTGTTCCGTGTGAAAAAGTGAGTGCTGTGTGCTAAGTAAGTGGTTGCATCTCTTATTTTGGTGTGGTCTCTTTGTAACCCAACTGCTACGTCTCTGTGCATTGCAAACCCAGCCCAAACAAGGCAGATACAGTCCTGGGGCTTTCTTAGGATTATGAATTAAAAAATACAAAAACAAGGTCTGGTGGAGAAAATATCAGACAGCACTTTCACAATTACAGCAGAATTATGTTATCGATGGCTAGTTCGTATTGTATCAAGAAAGCTAGAGTTTCATGTGCATGAAACCATGACCAAAATGTTTTTTAAGTTCTCGTTCCATTTTGCCGATGTCCCTGAAGCTAAAGAGCACCCTGGACAGCTGGTTTGAGTTTTCATCTCCTGAAGCATTATTATTTTGTTTTCTCATAGGTGGTTATTATTGGAAGGTTAAAAATAGGCCCCGCTGTCTGTCTAATCTGGTCGTTTAATCTTGTTCTAGATGCTTCACTTTATTTCCTTATATATGAAGTGAATACCTCTGTGCCTGCACTTTATATACCTGTCATCACCAGAATACCGGAACACCTCTCCCCAGCAAGTCAGTGCTGAGTCATCTTCAGAAAGTCCTTGTCCTCCCCACATCAGCTTGGTATACAAGAAATCAAATATTCCTGACATCATTGATATAAGCAGCACAAAATGTGTGGGGGCCACAGAATGGCTGAGCCTGGCTTTTCAGGGGCTGTGGGGCTCCTGAGCCACAAGGCACAGATTTAAAATTGTAGTGAGCTGATGCGGCAGGTGCCATAAAATATCCCAAATAAAGTACCTTTGGAAGCAAAACTGTGCTACCTCATCACGGTGCTCTGTTTACACAGATAACATTTCCTGAATACGGTTTTTACCTTCTCACCTTTAAAGGATCTTAATAATGCTCTGTGGCTGTTTCTGTCACCTATACCAGCATAAGCTCAAAATGAATGCAGGCCTGTCTGGTTAGAGTGGGTTGAATTGAAAGCGAGGCAGTAAATTAATTTACAGCTCCAATAAAGCTTGTATTGATTCCTCCAACTCTACTACTTTTCTTCTCCTTTCTGCCTCCCAAAGAAATAACTGCATCTGTTACACATTTTAATCTTTGAGGGTTAGGACCTTCTAGGGGAATGTAGCTCAGCTGATTATACTCTCACCTAGAGATTTTTTTATTATTATTGTGTTGCATTAAATTCCACCTTCTCTCTCATCCAGGCCTTCACTGCCAGAAGGAGATGCCCATGCAAGTACAGGTACACACACCACATTCATGCTGATCCATATGTGCAAACAGCATAAATTTAGGCTTGCACAACCAGCAGACCAACTGCACGTGTTGCAGATCTTTGGTATATATGCTGCTACCTGAGGCATTAACCGCATACATGTAATGCTGTGTATTTCTGGGACATGTTATTGTACCAGTTAGATGTACAGAACAGTATAGTTTAATTGTGAAAGACAGAGATGGAAGAGGAGAAAAGCATTTTAGGATTATTTTTGGTGTGAATGTATGTGCAGGTGTGTATGTGTATGTACCTGCTAACAGCTGTCTTTTAAGATAGATCACCAAGGGGAAACTTGCCTTGGTTGTTGCATTTCTTCTGCACCATTTTGTGGAAGAAGGGAAAATGTTTCCTTGATTCTACCCTACGTCTCACATCTTCTAGATATGAGCATATATTCTGGGTAAGCATAATCAGGCCCACAAGCTGATGATTACTCTTTCATATCCATCACCACTAGGATGCAGGATTTTTTTTTAATTACTTGTTTAAAGTGCATGTGAACTAGCAAAGTAATGAAGGGGCTGAGCTTCTGGACTTTGTCTTTTCATATGCTAAGCAGTAATAGTTAATCAGCATCGATATGTGGTACAACATCAGATAATCAGACCAAAAATACCCATCTGCTTCTCTTGAAGTGAATCACCATGAGCATCCTTACTCAATATCTTCTGTAGAAGAAAAAGAAAACAAACTTCTTTCAGCATAAAAAGTGTTTACTTGCTTATTCCAAATAAATGTCTAAGAGGAGGGGAAAAAATTGAAGTGACACATGTATGCATTTTTATAAGGCTGGCTGATCTGTAGCATTTTCTCTATATCCTTTCTATCAGTCCACCAGAAACAAATGTTCTCCTCGGCACTTTGGCTTGCCCGGGCATGTGGGAAAGCGTCTGTCCCTTGAAGTTTTACACTGCTCTTCATTTGTATCATGACTGATAGACTCCAGTCATCCAGCCTTGCTAGTCTGTATACTTTTTTTCCTTACATGTGAATTAATTTAATGTAGCTATATATATTTCTGTGCATGGTGAGCAGCAAATCATTCCCTCCTTTTTTGCTGTGTGTGCAGATTTTACTTTTTTATCAGCTTTTCTCGTATGTATAGCACCGGTCTGAATTTCTGAAATCAGGTCCACGGCTATAAAATATCATGACAAATTTCATATGAGTCTATATTTGGACACAGAGAGCAAGTTCCATGAGGTTGCTCCCAACTATTCACATCCTATACAAAAGCCATTCTTCCTGAATGAGGTGAGGGGTTTTGCCTTCACAGCTTTGCAGCTGCTTTGAGAATAAATGCTACTTGTACTGTGCAATTTCTGTTCCTTTTTATTTTTTAGATAATTATTTAAGACAGATGATTGAAATGGTTTTGCTTCTGTATTACTAAATGCCCAATTAAACCTGTCCAGACATTTGTTAACAATCAACAGAAACTTTCCTGCAGAAATGTTTTTGCAGAACAGACTTTCATATGTTGTAGAGATATTTAAGAGGTGTTTTGTATCTAGTCAAGGTATATTAATAGTGATAAATTATGCATATGCTGGGGGATCATGTAAGACCACGGTCAGCTGGATTAAATTGCTTAGAAAAACAGTGCTTGGAGGAGTCTCCTGACTAGCTTACACTTCCTCCTGGGGGAAGTTTTTGAAATACTGGAAAAAAAATCATAGAATCATAGAATGCTTTGGGTTAGAAGGGACCTTAAAGATCATCTAGTTCCAACCTTCTGATCATCTTCATGGCCCTCCTCTGGACCCCCTCCAACAGCTCGATGTCCTTCTTGTGTTGGGGGCCCCAGAACTGGACGCAGTACTGCAGGTGGGGTCTCACGAGAGCAGAGTAGAGGGGCAGGATCACCTCCCTCACCCTGCTGGTCACGCTTCTCTTGATGCAGCCCAGGATGTGGTTGGCCTTCTGGGCTGCAAGCGCACATTGTCGGCTCATGTTGAGTTTTTCATCAGCCGACACCCCCAAATCCCAAAGTATTTATGTGAGGATGTAGATTTGACTTTGATCATTGAGGTCAGTGGGAAGAGGTGTATAATGTGCCTCTGTAGTCAACTACCACATGGAGCAAGTAAGAAAGTCTACCCAAAAGCATCTACAGGATTCATCCTCTCCCTCCCAACTTCCCAGCTCCATTGGTCTTCTACAGTGTCTTCTGTTTGGAATCCCTGCCACAACTAGTGCAGCTCCTCCCACTGTCAGTCCAGCTGCTGAGTTAGCGAGTCCACACTGCGCTTGAAAATGCAGGGGGGATCTCATTCTTGCCAGCCTAGCGTTAATTGTCTCTTTGGCCAGAGCTTGTGGACATCCATGGTTGTGTGGTTTGAGTGTTAATAACTTTTCACTCCATTTGTTCTCCTCTTGTTCATTGTATTCTCATTTAGATATAAGGCAATGTTTACCTTTTTTTACCCTTCCAAGTTCTCCCACTTAAGTGGCTTTCCAAGGGCTAGTTCTACATATGATTGTAATTCTGAAAATTGTGTGTGTCACTGAAATTCCAAAGCATGCAAATGGAAGTGCTTCCGTTTAGCCACCTTGGCTGTAGTGCTTCGTTAATTGGTGGAGGAAGGGGTCTAGCTGGATTTTTTGTATGTGTGTGTGAACATCCATCTGTTCTGTGATTGCCTTCATCTCCACGGCTTTGGCATTCTCAGTCTTTGATCTGACAGTTATCTGAGTGTAAAAAATGCTTCCTTATAGATTTGGTCATTATAGTTGTTTCTCTTTGATTACCAGCTTGCAAGCTGGTCAGTGTCAGAAAGCTTTCATTATATTTATTACAACATGGAGTAAATCAATATCTGTGTAATGGAATAAGAATACATCCATTAAGCTTGTGAATTACAGTTTCAGGTGTGGTGTAATGTTTCTGGGCTCTGGCCTTTCACATGTCTTCAGGGGCTGGGATGATGCGGACTGGCAAAAATATGGAAGATGTAGAAAAAACTGTTTCACATAATGCTGACAAACTGTTCTTTACCTGGACACCCAGCTAAAGAGACATGTTTGCTGTTCCTGTTGCTTTTTAACAGAGTAAATCAGGGTACTTGTACTGTCATATCTAAAGCCCCCTATGTAAGGTGTTTATTTTTATTTATCTCAGACCTGGGGGCAATATTCCACTTTTCCCTCCTGTTGATTAATAAGTGTCCACATTTGCATGTCTACATCCTTACTAAAAGGACTGTGTTGAGGTCATTTAAAAATGTGCTCTTTTGTCCCCCTCAGTGCAGCATACGGTATTGTATCCATTGTGACATCTCGGAGTTTAAACACTAGTGTTGTTCTTGCTGTGTTCCCAAGAGAAAATTAGGGTAAGGGAACAGAAGAATTAGGTGACAGTGAGAGAACCCAAGGGAACGGCATGGAGCTGTGTCAGGGAAGGTCAGGGGGGTGTTAGGAAAAGGTTCTGCACCAGGGGGTGGTGGGCATGGCACAGGCTCCCCAGGGCAGTGGGCACGGCCCCAAGCTGCCGGAGTTCAAGGAGCGTTTGGACACTGCTCTCAGACACAGGATCTGGGTTTGGGTGGTGCTGTGTGGAGCCAGGGGTTGGAATTGATGATCCTTGTTGCTCTGTTCCAACTTGGGATATTCTGTCATTCCATGATATGTTGTCATGAACAAAGGCAAAGCTGTAGAAGTTCACCTGTATTTGGAATGGGAGGACATGGCTTGTATATTTTTTCAGCCTTGGACCAATTCTCTGACAGGGCAATTTTCTCTTGGCTCTGTTGTATCTGAGGAATGACTTTTTTTACCCCAAACTGGTAGCCTTGGGTGATATTTTGGATGTCTTGACTGCAAATCACTTAGAGGCGCTGAGAACTGTAGGTCTGTGTGATGTAACTGGTATCGAGTTGGGTTTCTGAGATCTTTGTTATTGGTGATGGTATATGAGAAGATAGTACGTCAGACAGGTTGACGTTTAGGTGTTGGGTTGATCACAAAGTACTGGCTGCTAGGGGAAAGTAGAACTAGTGCTTGAAAAGCAAATGCGTCTGGCGTTACAGACACTTAGCATGGAAAGCTATAATCCTGCTTTTCTAGGATCATTTTTCAGAGCAGTCTCTTTTCCTCATCTCCAGTGTCATTCCTATCATGTACTTTTACTAGATATTCAAATACAAGGGGAAGGAGATCCCTGCCCTGCTAACTTGGTCTGCCGTCTTACAAGCGTTTCCGAACATCCTTATGTTTATTCATGTGAGCTGCTCTTTTGGCTAGTCTGGTTGCAGGAGAAGAAGATAGTGCATTTTGAGTTTATTACGCAAAGTTCAGAAAGATAGGGGAAAGGGTAGAGATGTCACTGCAAGCTCATTTATTTTACAGTGTGTACAGAACACACCAGCATGTTGTAAGATGAAATTTATCCTTGGGCTGCTGGTGGTACAGAGGAGTGAATAAAATACATTTGTTATAACATAATAAATCATATTAATACCAAATAAAATAGCATAGGGATCATGTCACAGATACCGTGCCTGCAGTACAACCCAGGGCAACATGCGAGTAACATTTATTAAGTGTAATTTTTATGCTGCTTTGAAAGTGACAAACATTTGATATGTTCAGTTAATAGGTTTAATTAAAATTCAAGATTAATTATGAAGATGAGTAACTCTCCTTCATTACCTTGTGGGAACAAAAGATACTCACATTTCAAGAAAGAAAAGATGATTAACCCAGTAACATGGATCAGAAGAATTGCAAATACTCCCTTACAGGAGCAGGGATCATAAATATTAAATTCTGCCTCCTCCAGCTAAGAGGGAATGAGATTCAAAGCAAACAGGGTTTGCAGAACTGCTGGGTTTTGAAAAAAAAAAAGGTTTTAAAATAACTGTAGGTGCCCTTGTCAATGAGGTAAACCATTGCTTCAGACAGATCAGAACTGATGAGAGCAGGGGAAGGTGATGAGAGTCTTGCTCAGTGCACTGTTAAAGTATCACTGCGATGTAAAACACTGGGTGTGGGATTGCTTTCCTGGGTTTAAGTCCTGAATCCCATGGTCGTGTAAAAAGTCTTGAAAGAGGGTATTAGACAACTATCCTAATTTCTTCTACGGATTCCAAGAAAATGGCAACACCACTTGATGCATTGTAATGCGTTATATTTATAGGTCAATTTAGCAGCTTTTTCTATTAAATCTTGTCAAGCTCTGTGATTTATTTGATATTTGTTCGGCATGCTTGTAGCAGATATGACTGGTAATATGAAATATGAAATGTGTTAACCTGTGAGTTAAGCTAATGATAAAGTTGAATTAGACCAATAACAGTTTAAAAAAGCCATATGTTTCCTTTCAACTTTATAGACTTTGAATCTTAGATATGTTTTTGCTCATATAAAAATACAAAATGTTATTCCTTTCAAAGTACACTATGTTGTCATGAAGGGTCACCTCCAGGTTTTCAATTTTCAAGTAGCAGAAAAAAGGGTTTGTTTTTAATATGTTCTGAAATTCCAGTTTTTGAAAGACGCCTGTTTCTGGTATTTCCTGTGACTCATTAGTACTTCAGCTTCGATTTTCAGCCAATTGCAAAGTCTCAGCACTGATTTAAAACCAGTACAGCTGTTTCATCTCCACAACCTTTATTGCTCAGTCTTTTAGATTGGATCAAAATAAGCTATAAGCATGGCAAATCTCCTGCCGTTTTATGGAGTTGATGTGGAAACAGGGCATTGGTGTATCTGCAATACGAGGAAACTCTTGGACCTTGTCGATTGAGAGAGCTTCCCAAAGCTGCCTTTGCTTCAGTGATGCTTTAAGTGGTCAGTGTGTCCAGCCTGCTAGGGTTTGCTATAGTTGAACTACTTTAAATGTAAAATCCTATGGAGTGCTGGTTTCAAGAATGGTATATTACTTTTTGCTCATAAATGAGGGAATTCAGTTTTCGGGAGTAATGTTTGTGTCAGTGTGGGGCCTCGAAGTTCATGGCTTGTTTAATGACAATTTGTCATTACCATTCCTTTTATCCCAGTTTTCCCACTTGTGTGTCCCACCTGCTCCAGTTTACATACAAGTTCCTGGGGAAACACATCAAGGTTCAGTTAGAGTTTTTTTCATCTTTGGACAGAAGAAGTGGATGTCTGGCAATGTAGAGTTACTCATGGAGGTATTAGGCAGGGAGAGGGAAAGGTGCAGATCTGAAAAAGGCTCTTATCTACAAGTTGAGAAATTCTCATTTGAATTAGGAAGCTTGTCCCTGATGGCAGCTCCTCAAGCTGCTGCATAAGTATCCGGATGCTAGAAGTCAAGCTTTCTGGGTCACTCCAAATAAGCAGTATTGAATAGAAGCAGAAAACTTAGAAAATCCCCTTCCCTTTGTTATTTTTCCAACAAGGAGTTTATTTGCAAAATTAGCCTTCTTTTTATTATTATTTTTTTTTTAATCTTGGTTAACAGCCAATTCACATTTTTATGCCCAGGAGCTTTGTAGGCAAGTTTTTGTGTGTAGGTCTGGATGCACTCACTATGTTCAGTGCCACTGCCAGCACTGTGAGTCTAAAACATGTGGTCCTGAAGGTTGGCTGTGATGTTTGGTATAGAGGCCACAGAACATCATTAAGTTCCGTCAGAATTAAAATCACCTCTGTTAGCTGACTCATCTAGTGCCTAGAGGTAACCCTTAAAATCATACGTATTTGTGCTGTGCTTTGCCACAGGCAGTGCAATAAACTTCCAGCTCCCGACTGTCGCAGCAGAAGTTTCTGATGCTTTTCAGCATGTGGCAGTGAGATCAGGTTGGAAGTGCCCAGGAAAATGTTCAGAGTGGAGCATCACCCCACGCATCTAAATGTATTTGCATCCCACATGAAAATTCCTCATTATGTTAAGCAGGGCCTACACTATAGGTCCTGTAAAAGCCATTGGCTGCTGGCATGTGGTAGGTTTGAATAAAAGAGAGTCTGCAGCACAGATGGGAAGAAAATGGAGATCCATTGACTGGACACAGCTGTGCTGCAGGTTGTTTTGATATCTTGTGTGTTGTTGTGGCCACTTCCTTCTGGTGTACATCACGTAACAGTCCCTTGGTGTGCTGTGTCTCTGTTCAGGCCGTCACAAATGTTTCCTAGGTTTTTGCCAGCAGTGATTTGGGCTTTTCCTTAGTGACAGTGGCTCTGCAATGGGATCCTTTGGCCAAAATGAAAAACCTTCATTTTTTGTTGAAAGGTTTCCATTGTTTTCTTGGACAACATAGGTCCCAGCCTCACATCATGGCAAGGCAGCAGTTAAAGGACATGCAGCATACCAAGGAACACCTTATTAGCCTCATGGAGACCTTCCCAGTGCAGATGGTGAGACCTTCCCAAAAGAGACCCTGCACCATTTGGAACCTCAATAGAAGCTGCATCGTCAGTGTCTTTCAATGAAGCCAATCTTACTGCATATGGGATCGTTACTGCTGTTCATCAGTTTTTATTTTAGGACCGGAGGAAGAGCTTTAGATGCCTGTGTCAGATAGTTACAGTAGGTGGTCAAACAAAAGTGATTACCTCCGCTGGAAAAATCAAAAAGTTATTTACAAGATTATTTGCAAGATTTCCCAGCTGCTGTGGGAAGCTGTCACCCTATGCTGAAAGTTAAATTGAAGGAAAAAAAGAAGTTAAAATCTGGCGTTCTTCATTTCCAGATGTGTTTAATGTTAATTTACTGGATTTGGGGGAAGAAACAGAAAACTTATGTTTTTCCAATGTAGACAATTCTGGGCTGGTTAGTAGAGATTGCAAAGTCATGACAAATGTTTCTGGGGGATGACGAATAAATGCTTTTAGACACCATTCTTCTATAGGCAATTTTTTGGTGGTAGGTAAACTCATTTAAACCCCAAGCGCATTTGGATCTTTTTCAGAGTGCCTTAACAAATGGAGCTAGGCTCCATTTCAGTCTTTGCAATGTGTGGTCCTGGCTATGGACTGTGCATTGTAGCTGGCTACTGTAACAGGTGGTGTTGAGATATGCTTTTAGCTCTGAGGATTTCTTAGATCGTGGCACCAAAAAAAAAAAA
>VXAV01006007.1:373743-405091 GCA_013399715.1 Alectura lathami | reverse complement strand
GAAAAAAAAAAAAAAAAAAAAAAAAGTAGTAGAAAACGAAAAAAAAAAAATGAGGAAGGCAAGACCAGGCTACAAGGAGCTCCCATGGTTCCGACGTCTTCCCACCAAACCCAGGGTTGTCACTGTCTCAGAGCTTCAGACAGGGAACAGGCCAAAGGCAGCTACTGAACTTGTCTCTTTTGGGCACTGAAGGTGATTCCTGGAGCCCTTGCTATGATCCACTGTCAACTACTGACATTTAAAAATAATTACTTGGTTCTTCTGACTCTCAAAGCTCCTTAAAGAAAGCAGAGTCTCAGAGCAGTGATACATTAGTGTTGCAACACCATAATTATACCATCTCCTAACCAGGAGCAAGATGTCCCTGGTCATCTGGATCTCTTTGAGCCAGTCAAACATGAATTTAATAGTGCCTGCCTGAATAATCTCATTTCTGTCTAGTTGGAATATATGTGATTTTCTAGCAAACTTCTCCTCAGAGGATAGGAGCCCAGCCGCCCCACCAGTCCACCTTCCTGGCACACATCCCACTTGGGAATGGACACAGAATATAGGTGCTTCTCATGGCTTTATGGCTACCTTTGTCCCTAGATTGATATTAAAAGATAAACAGTTTGTGGATAAGAGCTTTGTCCCCAGCAAATCCACCTCCTCCTGCTGCTGCTTTTTCACACTAAGAGGTCAAGGGTTTAGAAACTGATTTCAGACTCCCAAGCTGTTACTACCACAGTGCTGGTATAGCAGAAGGAAGGCCCACGGTCACAAAAGGTATCTTTGTTTGCAAGAATTTAAAATCACTTCTTACATACTACTGTATTTACTTCCTCCAGGCTTCACCTTGGATTGAGCTACATCTTTCTGGCCTTTGTATCACTGCATATATTTTTCTTCTCTTTCTTTTTTTTTTTTTTTTCCCCTATTTGAACACACATGTTCCCATGAAATCCAGCAGCACCCATCTGTGCAATCTGAATTATTTTGGCCAAAGTGGCTTTGATGAGTTCTTACTGGGTGCTTTGAAATGCTGGCCTGCACCCTCACACACAGTGGCAGCCCCAAACCCAAAAGGTGTGTGCACAGCAATGCTCCCACACCACATGAGCGCATTATAGAGCATATTATAGATTATATACAGGCCAACAGGGAGACAAGGCTCAGGACGCAGCTAAGCCAGCAGGGTAAGATGAGGCACATTGCCCTGGGGAAAGCAGACAGGCGGGCAGACCTATACCTGGGCTCTCCTGGCATGGCAGCTGGGGACAGACTCTTCCTGTTCTAGACGTGGCCAGCATGGCAGGTAACTTCTGGGTTCACAATCTGAATTCAGTTTCCTGAGTTCTGCTGAACTCCCTGCCCAGACATCTAACTCATTAGTTAGACTAAACAATTAATGAACCCCATTAAACAGCTATATTTGCAATCTGGAAATAGTTTACAAACACATTGTGGCAGGAGGGTGTCATGCAGAGTTGTGGACTTACTGTGTTTGGCGTACATGCTGAAATTTCCCTTCATTCCTCTGGTTTGGCACAAGATGAATTACACAGAATGGAAGAGTCACCTTTTTTTGGTGTGAGGAAGCTCTCAGCCCCGCGTCCCACCCTCCACTGGTGGCCAGCTTGAGCAGTAGCTGCTGTGGGGAACAAACACGTCTGAGCCTTGTCAGCTGCTCTGGGCATTCCTGCTGCTCCCAGAAGGGCAGACGGGACCAGAAGTGGCAGCATCTGGAAGGAGCCCAGCTGGAGAGGAGGTCCATGCCTGCCAAGAAATGCACTGAGTCTGCAGGGTTGTCTGTTGGAGTCTGCCAGCAGCCTGAGAAAAGTCTGGACAGAAGGAAGCAGCCTGCCCAAAGAGCATCTGTCTGTTTCTGCCAGGTGCAGGAGCACTGCCCAGCCCCGCCACAGCCGGGCGGGTGGTGATCTTCCTCACAGCTTCTACAAACGTTCAGTGTCAAATTCTGTGGGACTTCCTCCAGGCCTCCTGCATCGCCTGGATTCTGTGAAAGTGATCCAGATAGCAGAGGGTCTTGCCAGTGAATTTAACCCAAGCTTGGCACAGAAAACACAATGGCCTTAATTCTATTTTTTTTTTTCAAATTATGCTGTGTACTTCACAGCGTTACATCTAACATCTGCAGTCTTTCTTCTGCATCCCCGCATTTGCTGCCTTTCTCAAAATCTGTCTGCAGGGCCCAGGAATTTCTTGGATCCTTGTCTATGAGCAGCAAAGCTTCTGTTTAGGCATGAGCCAGGAGTGAGGGTGCACCCCAGGGCTGCAGAGGGCTGTTTCAGGCAGTCTTACACCAGCCCCTGCCAACCCATTGCTGTGTGCCTTAGAGGGCTCTTCTGGTCCCTTTAAGCTCAGTTCTGTACTTAGCCTGCCCTCACCGCAGCCTCCCAGGTTTCCCTTTTCTCATGGCAAATCCATCACTTAAGAAAAGCTTGGGAACATCTGCAGGGAGAGGACTTGAAACCAAACTCAGTCCCATTTCACTAAAGTATTTCAAGTGCTTGTGTTGAGAGGGGGGTTAAAATCAGAGTGGCAAACTGCTTCTAGGCTGATTGCGTAGTGCTGTGACATGCCATTTTAATATGAACACTGATGTCTCTGCAGATTTTGGCTGTTTCTACTGCATTTAAAACTTCAAAGATAAAAAATAGAAAGTAAATTAAAGAGAGGTGAGGAACCTAAATAAGTGATCATGTCTGTGTGTGAACAATTTAAAAAAAAAAAAATCCCAGTCTGTTTTGTTGCTCTCTTAATAATCTAATTGTGGCCGTATGCATGTTGCCTGTTCCTTCAAGGTAAACTGAATTTTACAGAACAACCCTTCATTTCACAATTTGCTGATGCAGTACATCAAGTTCATGCCAGGGAACAGTTGACGGACACACAGATTTTCCAGTTCATGCATCTTACTGGTAAATTTTCTCTTATTTATACTTCTCTGCTTAGCTCCATACAATAAACTTTCCTATTGGGTAACTGAAAAACTTTACATGGGGTGTGAAAAGTGTTTTTCTGCATGCGGAGAGAACACGGCCTTCCCAGTGCTGCATCGCATGCACCCGGATGCAGCTCGGTACAACAGCAATGGGGCTGTGTCCCACGCAGGTCCTCGCCTGGGGCCCTCCAGGGCCTGAGCAGCATCAGGAAATTAGGAGGAACCTGGCTCAGGAAGAAGTAGAGGCATTTCCCAACATGGCATAGTTGTCAAAGCACGCGCACCTGAGCAGAGCGAGCCAGGAGAGGAGGGAAGCTGGGCTTGCCTCGAGCCGCGGCGGAGCACAAATCCCAGCTGCCCCATGGCAGGTGACAACTGAGGCAGGAGCCCGGGGTATTTTGTGTGCCTGTCAGTCATGTGCCATCGCCAGGAGAGCAGATGGGGCAGGCTGGCACACAGGGACCTGCCTGTGCGGCGAGCAAATACACAGAGCTCATTCTGGGTGCTTTCCTGAATGCGCTTGTGCCTCGCCCTCAGCCCACTCCTGAGCGTGGGCAGTCGGCAAATCTGGCCTCAGGCCCAGCCTCGAGGCTGCTCTTAAAATTCAGCACGGATGTGGCAGCTCTGGCACGGCGTCTCCCAGAAGCCAGAGGCCCTGCACTAAGCTGGGCTGGGGCCTGTCTGCGGGCGCTGCCACCATCCTTCTGCGAGGTGACAGCCACGTGGGCCCCCGAGGGTTCTTTCTGGCAACGCAAACTGCGTGGAAGTGCACCCCAAACGGTGAAACCGCTTCTGAAGCTGCAGGACTCTCCCCCGTGTGTCAATACACACTGGGAATCTGCAGAACCACGCTGCGTGTCTAGGCAAAGGGAGGCATCCATACGCACCCAGGAACACATACACACGCTTCCTGCATGTGCGCAGGCATGGCTGTGCCAGCCCCAGATTTCTGGCAGGCGGCTCCCGCTGCCCTTGCTGTCAAACAGCAGGCGCTCGCTCTCTCATCTGCAGGCTTTGCCCTTCCCTTGCCTTGCCTCCCTCCTGCCACCAGACGGGCACCCTCTACCCAGTCACCCTGCGGCCTCCCCGCGAGCTCCCGAGCTGGTAAATGCCCTGCTGGCAGGGACCTGGCAGCCTGAGGTGCCGTGCTTATCTCTGAGGCCCGCTCGTGTCCTGACTGTGACATGCGTGCCGGTGGCACAGCCAGACACACCCAAAAGCCCCAGGACCACGTACTGTCCCCTCACCTCTGCTCTGCCTCAAGACGGTGGGCTGCACTGCATACCGACGTATGCACAACAGCGAGAGCACGGGCAGGCTGTCAGAGATGCTGATGTCTGTTTTTCTTCTGTTTGCTGAATTTGCCTACTTATAGGATGTTGCAATGCCGTGTAGAGTGGTGATGCTTTGGCCGCATGCCAAAGGCTGCAGTGGTTTGGGGCAGCTGACTGCAAGGTTAAAAATTGGGTTAATACATTTTCAAAAACAGCTTTAATATTAGGTGGTCGTCTGCTCTCCTTGTCAGATCAGTCTTTTTAACCTTTAGCTTCTATGCTGCCCATGCGATTTCACTGTCATTTGCAGACCTGATTTTGTCACAGCACTTTGAGGTTTCAAGAGACAGCATCCAGCCTGACCTCATCCTCTGCAAACATTGAATCTTCAGGGATGACCAAATTGTTCTGGTTAAAGTAACTTAATTACACTTTCTTTTCCCAGCTCTCCACATACAAGTGTTGAATTCATCTGGGGTGATGCTGCGGGAGGAGGAAATAACTGTTTGTTCCAAACGACGGTTCACTTTCTATTGCTTTCAAAAGGGAATGACAAATTTGAGTCCAAGTCCTGTAACACTTGTTTTGATAGCACAGCTGAATTCAGAGAATTTCAAAGACTGTGCTGGTGGCTGTGCAAACCACTTTTGTATGTAAGGTATAATGTATCAAGTGTGATTACCTTGCCCTCTCCTAGCACCTCTTTGCTAAGAAAAACAAAAAATGAAAGGAAGAGGAGGGCATAGCTGAGGGTAACTGCAATTTTGACTAAAAGCACTCCGCCAAGAAGAACTCTCAGAATCAGCATGTCTCTCCCACTTATTTTATTCCCCCAATCCTCTCTAGCTTGTGTCATTTTAAAAACTTGCAAGCTGAGACGTCAAAGAGAGGCCAGGCATAAGAGGAAAGCAAGTACAGGGGCACTGTAAAGAATTAATGCACAAAGACCTGCGGGATTAGGGGCTGGAGACTGGGGTCTGTGCACAGTCATAGGGACTGAGCAGACAGGGCATGCAAAAAGAGCTGCTGAGTACCAGAGTGCCCTGGTTGGGGGCTGCATCAGCTCTGCCCTGCAGCACAGGAAGGCAGAGGCAGCACAAGCAGATCTACATGGAAATAATGGCAGCGTTGCTGCCCCAACACCAGATCCCTTCCTCCCAGTCATGGCAGTCACAAAGGCTGGTGGGGTTTTGTTGCGGCAGTCTGTTTTGGTTTTGGAAGGATACACTTTGTCCTTGAGGTTTTTTTCGGACAACCAACATTTGGGGCAATGCCATAGATTCCGTCAATGCGGGAGCCTGCTGCGTCTTTTCTTTCTTGACCAAGCCCCCAGTCTGCGAGACCAGCACGATGTCTCCTGATCCTTCCAAATGAAATTAGGAAAATGGGCCGGCTGACTTGCATCTGCCCTACACTGCACGAAACAGCATTGCGGAGAGGGCGCATTTGCTAGGAAAAATAATAAATGTAATTTCCTCCATGAATTAGCTGTGCCACACTGGCTCCAAAAGGGGTCAGGGGGAGAACAAGAAAAGAGCCAGTGTCCGCTAAAAATACCAGCCTTTGAGTTATCAAAGGACACGGGATATCGGGTCACACTTCAAAGCCTAATGACAGCAGTTCAGGGGATTTGCTCAGATCCATTTCCTTTGCTCAATTTTTACAGGGCACTGGGCACCTCGCAGTGAGCACAGAGCTGTCTGTCCCTCTGAGGGGGAGATACCCGGAGGGAGGGCAGAGTGGGGCTCAGGGCTGCAGCTCCAGCTCTGTCAGGGCCTAAAATGACCTTGTGTAGAAGCAGGAAGAATTTCAGGTCCGCAGAATGTAATTACTCTGGTTGGAAAGGCGCCAAGACTCTGGCATTAACATCGCCACCGCCTATAAAAGTGCCACAGGGCCAGAACTATGGATTTCTCCATTGCTGAAAAAACAGGGCTGGAGAGGTTGAGGAGCCTGTAAGCTTTGCAAGCAGCTTGAATTTTTATAGTGGGAGTTGCAAAAGCAGTTCAACTTTCTCTCTTTTAATTTAAAAATATGACTGAACTAAAGGAAAACAGTATTTTTCCCCTTTGTTCGTTTGTTTTTTAGTATAACGGAGAGCAAACTCCCAAAGAACTGTGGCAAATGCGTCCTGGCCCAATAGCACACATTATTTACGCTTACACCAGATTGTTATTTGTCCTCTCCTCCCTCACCCTCACTGCTTTTTGCGAATCGATCTCATTCAGAGCAAAGCCTACAGCAGGCAGAGCACCGCTCAGCTCCAGTGCTGTCCCCACTGTAGGCTGAGGAGTTGCAGTGTCCCCACGGAGACAGGGTGGCACTCCAGAGGTGTGGTGACCAGCCAGCAAGCCTGGCCAAGGACCCCCTCCTACTTTGCTGCAGCTCAGGGCAAGCCCAACTGAGTGTCTTTGCCTTGGTCAAAGTTTTAACATGGCCTCCTGCAGCACAAGGGGCAGTAAAATTATTGCTGAGCGTTGGGGCCCGTGGAATCTCATTGCAAGCAGAAGCATTTCGTACAACTAGGTGTGGAGGCGTCCTGTACGGTTCTTCAAAATGCACAACAGCCCAACCAGGTGCCAGACCTAGTGCCTGAGGAGGGGCACGGGCATGCTAGCACAACAGCTGTATTGGATGACATTCACAATTCTGAGAAATGTACAGAAACACTTTCTAGCATGCGATCACTTGTGTTTCAGGATTAGTCTTGAGGAGGCAGAACTGCATTCTTCCCTTTCCTGGCACTCTCCCCTTGACCCACATGGGATCAATTAGCTTGTAAGCTGCAGAGGAAAATTTGCACACAGTAAAGATTTTTTTTCAGATACAGCATTTGGCAAGGACTCAGCAGGAAAAAAAACGGCACTGCTTTAGTCAAGGAATAGCATTAACTTTTCTTCTTGCAGGAGGCAGAGGATATCAGTTACACAGAAACAGGCATGAGTTTTATGAGGACAGTGGACTCCACGTGCCAGTCCAATGGAATTTCAGAGCCCCGTAGCATCTCAGACAGAGCTGCATCTCCCCGCACCATTGCTTTCAGAGGAGTTTGACAAAGTGAGGTGTGTCATCATTGCTACCATCTCTTACAGCCTTAGATAACCACTGCAGTGCTGCTTTCATGAGTAACGATTTTCAGAGAGTGCAGCACATCTTGACCAAGGTGCAGGTGTGACATACATCTCAGGGGTCAGCCGCATGAAGCCATTAAACACCGAACAGGTGAGCTGCCCCCAGATTGCAGCCCTCAAAGTATTCCTCAATTCCTGGAAATGAAGATAGTAGCAGAAGGAAACCAGCAGGGACTTGCTCACAGTTCCTCACAGCAAGGTAGGAGGACTGAAATATGATAGCCTCAACGGAACATCGGGAAAGAGTGCTTTCTTTTCTAGAATAGCAACAGCCTGGTTTCTGGCCTCCTCATGCATGACTGGGGGGTCTCACATATCTGGATGATCTGGATTAGCTAACTTTAATCTGTCTGAGTGCTCATTCCATCACAAGCTCTGGCAGCAATCCAGGCAGAGGAGAGAAAACCCCCAACAATCTCTTTTTGGAGACTTCCTCTCCCTTTCCCTTCCAATGCACAGTGACGGAGCTTTTTCTGAATCAGAAATAAGCAAGTCTTACAGTTGTGTTTCCTCTGAGAGCCTGATGTAGCCACACAGCCATCTGCCACAAGAATCACGCCTCCCCTTTTGTCAGAGCATTACGTGACTCACAGGTCACAGCGCAAGCAAGTTTCAGAACCAGGAAGATGATGTGCTAAATTTTCTACACCTTCAAAGAGTAAAGCATTAAGCAAAGATCAACTTATCATTAGCTATTTTATTTGATTTTGGTTTTCATCAATTTTGAGAAAAAAAGTGTTGATGAGGAGGAAAAAAAACAACCAATACTCAGTTAAAATAGACTGCCAACATTTCCTTTAGCCAGCCATTATCTGATAGCAGAGTGTAGGGCCTTGCTGAGCAAAAACTAGAATTCTGGCCTTTCTCCTATGTGGTGGCAGATTAGACTGTGCTCCCTTCCCTGTCTCCCTTGAGTGGGGAGCATCATCCCCTCTGCAGGATTGGCTGGTCAAGAAGCAGTGCAGCTCCTTCTGTACCAAAGTTAACTCCACAGTGTGTGGTGGGCTATCTCCTGCAGACTGAGAGGTAAGGTGCTCCTCACCACCAGATCCTCCTTCCTGCTTAGCACAGTTGTTCAGGCTGCTGCAAGAAGAGATTAAAAATTGTTCTCCAAGAGTCCAAGCACTGATTTTCTCATCTCCTCAGATCCACCCAGGCCGCATTGCTGCAGGGCAACAATTCTGGGGAGGGACAGAACAGCTGGGGATAATGATCTGTTCAGCCATCTCAGCTTAATCTGCTGCCCACACATGAGCACCATCCTGTTCTGCAGCTCTTAGCACTTACCCGGAGCTTCTGAGTGCTTGTGGTGTGTCCTGCTTCACCACTGCCCATACAGGGTGCAGATGTACAGTGAAGTGGAACACTTTGCAGGGGACCCAAAAACTTGCACCACTCATGGTTTCAGTGCTTCCTTGCACTGTGTTCTTACTAAAGGGCGAGATTAGCCTCTACAAGTACACAGTCCTCTCAGAATTACCCACACATCACACACAAAACATTCAGATTCACCCTAGAGCTGGGACTGCTATGAAAGAGTCTCTTTAAAAGTAAATTAAAAGCATGCCATCTGTAAAAAAAGCAACCTGCCCCTATGAAGCCAAGCATCTGCACTAGGAAGAAAGGGTCTCAAGCCGGAGGCAATAAAATATCTCAGTAGGTCCGTCGGAGTTTAAATTCCCTGTTTGAAGTACCACACAGTACCGGTGTTACATGTGCTAATGAATAGCTCAGAGGAGTTATGCACTGCAAGGAGCTAGAGATGCCATGTGCCAGCCACTATTTTCTGTGAAGTCACTGGCGATGCTTTTGCTGCAGTTTGACTCTCCGAAGCCTTGAAAGTGGCATTGCTGAGGCATTCCATGGAAGGAAGAAAGAGAGAAAGAAGAAGCAGGTGTTTGTTTGTCCATCACATCACAAAAAAACACAAAGGGGCTCATTTCTGAAGTGCCAAGCACCAGTGGCTTGCCACAGTATCAGCAGCAAACCAGCGTTCAGCAGCACTCTGAATAAAGACAAATATGGCTCAGAGACACAAACATGTAGGAATGCCAGTCACCTACTCCCTAATTCCTCATACTCCTTTTGGTTCTGCTCCTTTGCAATAGACTAAAGCCTTAGAAAGCAGTTAGGTCTACTGTAACCAACAACGAGTCAACTGCTTTAGAACATAAATCCTTGCATTTCTGTTGTCTAAAATAGACTGCACATGACATCTCTTGCAGTAGGTGCACAGCATTACCAGGTGGACCAAAGCCAGGAGTCAAAGCCAGGGAAACAGCAGAGGCAGAAAGACCATGACAAGCTATTAACAGCAGCTAAGTGCTTCTAAACTTAGCCTCATTTTGCCCAGCAGGAAAGGCTTTGGATTCTTCTCCACTGAACACGCTGCCTTAAGCAACGCAGCCTCGTTCATTTCAGCATCTGCTGCACCTGCTAAAGTGCAGCGTATTTGGTCTTGCATGGTCTTGAAGTGACATTGAACTGCACAGCAGCCTTGAGAACACTTTCAGGGAAGTTTATGGTGAGGGAGAAGGGATGGTCTTAAAAAAATTAAAGCCTCTCTGCTTTTGTTTATGCACTGCAGAAGCTCTTCCGTATGTCCATTAAATAAACCCTCACTTTCTATTCCTTGACTTGGAAGGTTGGTGTGTGTAGAGGCTCCAGTAGAAGTTGTGAAGCGTCGTAACCAGTGTGGCAGCCTGCATCGACACATGGGAATTCAATGGTGGGAGCAGTCCTGCACAACTTCTTGCTGGAGGAACCAAACTCAACAGCAGTAGTGTACCGGTTAACAAACACAGCAGCCCTTTGGAAAGACTGATGGGGTGGGGAGAGATGGACACAGCCCAGACCCCAGTTCTTCTCCCCACCAATGCAAACCTATCCTGACTAAAGGAGCTCCCTTGGAGAGTCAGAGGTACCTCTCCCCAGCTTCTGCTGCCTGACAAAGCTCTGCCCTTTGCCCACAGCCTGTGCAGATTCAAAGAAGCAGTCCTGTCCAATGTGCCCCAATTCCCCATCACAGAGGATCGTTAGCCCTACTGCAGGGCTAATAGTGCACCTTGAAGTCTGCTTATTACCTTGGAATCACTTAACACCAGGCAGGTCTCTGGGTAACAGGAAAAAAAAAAAAAAAAAAAAAAACACCCACACTTGTTTTCACTTACACTTTGATCAGTTCCAAGAAGTCTGTTCTCCATACTGCACGCTGCTGTCAGGATACACACAGTCTTACAGTTGACTCCCATTTGTCATGATTATTGTTTCCACCAAAAGAGATCATGCCTTAGGAATACACATCATCTTTACATATCCAAGCTGTCAGCAGTCTGTGGCACAGTAAAGTAAACAGCTCACCATCCCCAAGAGATTAAATTTGTTCTCCCTTTCCACACCTCTTATCTGCCTACATATCCCCTGTCAGTTCTGTTGCCCCCTGGTGCTGTCCATAAGCCAGAAGAAATGAATGCCAGCTCAGATGCACCCAAGATCTCTGCCTCAGGCTTTCCTCCCTTCCTGCAAGGATTCTGGGCAAGACTCAACCAGAGGTCACCCGTCCAACAGAACAGCTAAATGCTCCCATCTCTCCTTAGAAAATATCAACCTGTCTAACGTAGGAAATGGTTGAGCCACTCTCTTCCCCAAAATAAACACCAGTACCTTAGCACCTAGAAGGACAGCCTGTAATGCTGTAGCGGTACTAAATTAGGAGAACAGTCCTAGATCTTCTCTGAAAAACACAAGGAGCTTGTCACAGCTATTATTGTGGAAACTAGTTTTCACAAACAGCTGCAGGAGTTAATTTACAGAAGGTGGCTGTTACAGAACTAGCATTTGGACTGCCATGTTTATGACAAGCCCCAAGTGGCAAATGAAGTTTTTCCTTTGGCCAAAGCCTCCCCAGTTTTTTCTTTCATGTGCATTCTCTAATACCTGAATTTTTGACCATATGCCATGGGTGTTGCCTATGGAGCCACAAAGAGGACCCATTCCCCATAAACTATTTTCAGTGAACTTGTAGGAAGTGAACACCTTTGCAATGTCTGTGTCATATAAAATTGTACTCAGCAAATAGATTTACAAATTATAGGGAGAAATCACAGGGGGTGGAAAAAAAAAAAAAGAGGATACAACAACAAATATGCACAAGCTCAGATGCCCAAGCCTTGTTTCCTTAGAAACCAGGCTAAGGATGAGAGAATCCCACAACCAACAGCAATGTTTGTAGCAGAGCGTCAAGACTGAATAGTAAAGCCCTGTACATATTTCTCACTCCGTAAGACCAAAATAAAAATCTTCCCTTTTCCCCACAGTATACAGCTGCAATACACAGGAGTAAGCAGTGATTGCCTTGCGAGGTTCAGACGCTGAAATTCCTACCCACAAGCGCATGGCTGCACATAGACTGTGAGACTGCAATAAACATCTTTGTCGCAGAGAATTGGCTGGTGCACTGTCAGCACCCAGGGCACAAAGGATTCTTGAGGAGATTGTCTGCATTTACCGCTCCATGGAATCGAGTCCAGATTTCAAATAACTCCGTCTAGATCTCAAACCAGGAAAGGGACTTCGTAAAAGGGTTGCATAGAAACTGGTCCATCATGCCTACCAGCCCAGCTGGTGAATAAACGGAGAGTGGTACAGCGTTAGCATCTACTGCATATGTGTAAGGCCACTTTTCTAAATTCTTTAACTCCAATCCTACACCAAAATTCACAGTGAATGGCACAAAGACTGCTTGTTTCATACATGGGGAATTACATAGAAGCAGTCCACGTTCATGTAGTTTTCAGACAAACTGTAGAAATTCAGAGTACAGGATTTGTGTAGCATAGGAAACCAGTGAGTTATGAGACGAATAACTCCAGTAACACTGCTCCAGAGTACATCAGAGAAGACTACTTCCTGCAAGGATTCCAGAATCGTTTAGATGTAGACTTGTAAGTGGCAATGATGTGGCTCTCTCAGTGTGCAAAGCAACAGAAATGTGTTGAAGAACCTCAAAACATATGGTAATGAAAGCCATTCTTCAGACTAGGCATTGCACAGTGCAAAAGTGAAATCGGTCCATTGGGGGCAGGGCCAAAGAGCTTCTCTATCTTGTGGAGAAAAATTATTTTAAATAAGAAAGAAAAAGAAAAAGCAGAGAGCAGAATGGAAAGTAATTCTGACCACATTGGTTGCTGATTGGTCTTGGTCACAGGAGCACTGAGTGTTCATTCCTAGCACTCTGGGTACAATACCAGTCTCTGTGGGCAAAACCTCAGTCTGTCTGTGCCAGAGAGTATGTGCATCTTCAGAAATATTAACAGTGGCTGGGCAGAAGCAGGTTCCCCCATTACTGTTTATTTAACTGAAGAGAAGGTGCCTGGTTGTCAGTGCAATCTTTGAGCTGGTGGAAATGCAGGGGGAAAAAAAAAAAAAAAAAAACATGAAACCTGTTCACAAGCTGATTATTATGCAGATCAGCAATCGTTATCCTTTCTCTCATTACCTCAAATGCTTTCTGCCATCTGTTGGTAACAAACCTGCATCTGGCAGATTACCAGAGGAGCCCTAATCAATGGGTAATTGGGGTGGAGGATTGTGGGGACAATCCTGGCAATGAAAGCACAGAAAAAACTTACAGCATGAGAAGAAAGTTTGCTTGTCACAAGTGTGAGATCCTACACCCAGCATTTCTTTGCCATTCTGAAAGAATTCCTCCTTTTTGGAAGAATGTGGAGGAGGAAAGAGATTTATCACAAGCAATGGGACAAATTACACCAGCCTCTGCAATGATACCTTAAAGCAAAAGGTTAATTTCCAACAGATTATGCCAGTGAGCACTGCCAGGAGAGGCACAGAGCAGAGCAAGCGCAAACATGCATGAGTTTGCGTTGCCACGCTTGCCCCTTGGAACCATCTGTTAATGAGAAGTAGAGGATGCTACAGGCTCTTTCAAGTAATGGTTCCCAGCCTAGTCTCTTAGTTCCTTTTGACAACTGCTCAAAATATGGCCCCTGCAGGTTTTCTCCCCCCAGCCACGCATTCAGGGTCCTGCTCCATTCCACATAGTCCTTCCCAGCCTTGATCACAGCAGCTCAGATACAACATTCTCATTATCACCCAGCTTCCAACAGAAATAAAGCTTTTTAAAATCACACTTACTGGCACTGAGCTCCCAATAGAGACTTGCTGACCGATTTGAACTGAATTTCAGAACGAGACGAAGTCTCAAAGTTAACAGATTCCTTCAGGTTTTGAGGGAAACAACAGCTGGGTAGAACAGAGAAACCCAGCCTGCACATCCACCAAGGGAAAGCAAAGGGGAATTCGCTGCTTGCCTTCCTTTCATCAACTGGCTGGTCCACCAGCAAATGCTTTGAACCAGTCTGCACACGTGGAACTGTCAAGTAATACCACAGCTGCTGTCCCTTCTCCACTCTGAGTACCTAGAGAGCAAGAGATGGAAGTTTAAGCAATAAGCGTAAAGACCTGTGGAAGAATCAGACTTTATCAACTCACTTTTCACAGAATGATTCAATACAAAAACAGTACTGCACTGACTGAAAGATCCAATCCAGGCCATCTGCCCTTCTACCACTCTCTATAGACAGAGAGAACAATTTCAACCAGAAAAATGTTCAGAGCATTTGGCTGTCTCTAATCAGATTGTAACAGTGCTCAAGATTTCAAGATGTCTAATGGTGATAAAACTGGCAAGCCTAACTTCTGCCAAACTAGATGGAAGAAGAAAAAAGAGGCAATGATTTTCACATATATTTTTTAAACTATGTCTTGTGTGCCACTGCTGTGTCCTACCCTCCTGCTTGCACTGGCCCCAGCAGCTGGGAAGGCACACACGCAACATCTGTTGCCCAGACACCACCCTGGGAGCGTCCCATCCATTGGAGCACAGAAGGAACAACAAATTCTTGTAGTAAGAAAGAGGTCCAAAGAAAAGAAGGAAGTAGAAGTCCCTATAAATATCCAAATGCTGCCAGTGCCCACGCGTGCTGGGCTAGGATCCAAACTAACTGCCTTGGGGTGATAAGATTCCTTATTAAGCACCTGAACATGGGAGAGAAGCACCAACACCCAAGCTAAGACATTAATGAGGCCGTGACAGAAAAACAACATCCTCCAGCGACTACTACCCAGGCTGCTGTGACTAAGAAGTGAGAACATTAATCTTTACTATTCAAAGCCACTAATAGGAGGGAGGACAGCAAAAGAAAGCTGGTTTTAGAAACCTGTTCCCAAGAAGTACAGATCTTATTTCCTTCCTGCTATTAAAAGGAAGGAGGTGCCTTTGATATATACTGGATTACACATTATGGTAGAGAGCAACATCCCCACTTAGTCATGTCCAACAACTTTTTTTCTTATTTAATAGAAATCCAGCATTCCAAGGAAGTTGTGCAACCTCCATCTACCAGATGCAATCCTGCAACATGCTGGTTCAGTTGCATTTCCATCACCACAGAGAGCGGGGATTCAGACACAATGAATTTGTAGGCTACCAACTTGAATTGCTACCAAAAATCAAGAATTCCGTATATATTATAAAACAACCTCTATGCCTTAAAAAATTCAGAGAGGTAATAGAGATGTAGCTGGTAAAAAGACAGACTTGGCATGCTGCTTTTCTGTGTTTGCTTTTATTTGTTTTGAGGTGGGGATATTGTGTAGCCCCATCTTGAAAGGTTGGAAGCACAACTCAGTCCCTCCCTGCAAGACCAAATAACAGTTTCTCAATAGAAGGATTACTTTCTCCAGCCATCTTGAGCCTCCCACACTCATTAAATGGCATTAGTCAGAAAGAAGGGTAACAACAAAAGGCCAGATCCTCTTTGTCTGCCATGTGTGGCACTGGAAAAGCAGTAAGGAAATACAAAAATCCCAGCTCAGCTCCTCAACATAACCACGCTACCGTGGGCAATCTCTTTAGATTTTGATCTCAAACTCTGTTAAAACGTCCATCCTATGGCTTCGCTGATTAGCTTTGAACAGCCACACGGGGCAAGACACGATGCTTCATTGTCCTGCTGACTCCTTAGCAGTTTAGATAGCAACTGCTACCCTGGCACAGTTTTGGCCTGTTTCCCATGTTTCATCCTTCTGAAGTCTGGAAGGAAGCAAGCCTCTGGTCACCATCTCAATGCAACACCCTCCCTTTATTTTTAACCCTCCCTGTGTTCAGTATTAATGTCAGAATTGAATAGTTCATTGCTAGAGCAGCAAGCAGAGAAGGTGAAGGAAGCAAGCTGGAGAAAGAGGCGGCTGCTGAGCTGGTGTGACTGTCCCAGTGACAGAAAAACACTAAAAAAAAGGGGACGACATGTCAAGTGTTGTGAAGAAATGGCTACACCATTGGTACTGGCTCAGGGCCTCATAAAGACAGTCAGCTCCAGAAGCATTCTGACTTCTGAAGAACAGGATAAGAAGAGAGCACTTCGAACTTCTGCCCAAGGCCCTAGCCACAGGTTTTGTTTGGTTTATGGAGAACATCCAGCAAGCTTGCTCTGGCCTGGCATTACGCAGCTGTGCTGAAGGAAGACTGACAATAGTACCTGTGTTGTGTGCAGAAATTCTTCCCTCTTCATTTCACCTTAAGTTCGGCATGAACTTCCCAAGTGGCTGATTTTCTTCAGAACATAACCCAGGCCAGGACAAGATGCCTGGCAGGCAAATAATCCATGCCCTTACTTTTGGCTCAGGTGCCACAGTATCGACTGAGCAACTCCCAGTAACTCAAAGCTGCTGAAACCTAATACTGAATTCACTCAGTTCCATGAAGTTACCACTTTCCAGGTACCTCCTCCATGAGGATACATAGGACACTCAAGATTCTTCCAAAATCCCCCAACTGCTTCTGAAGCTTCTCTGTGCTGCAGACAAAACCAAATTTCAGGGGTAAACTCTAACTCCAAATTAGTAAACTATTGCCAGATACAGTTTTGCTTCACAGTCCCCTAAAACTTGCTGTATACAAACGTTAGGTAGATCAAGGATCACGTGATATTTCTCAATCAACTGTCAGTAAATTTAAAATAGATGCTACTTGTAAACAGTAAGTTGGCATTAACTCCTTTGCAACCACTTAAGTTCACAGGAGAGGACATTTCTGTCATGTTCTTAGAGAAGTCTGACCTGAAAGAAAAAGGTTACTTTACAGTTTATTCTTACTTTCTTGCTAAGAATTTTCAATAGAATGAAAACAAAATCTGGCTTATTATGGAATAGGCTTCTGAATTTTCCACTTTCATTAGACAGTTCTGGTGATAAAATACCTTTTTGCTTTGGAAACCCCACTGCTGCAAGTGCTTGAAGCACATACACAGGACTGCCATAAGCTGCCTTCTAGAAGAACACAGCAGAAAAAAGACATGGTCCTAGTTACTCCAGTCTCATTAACTGGGAAAACAGGCAAGTGTTTGAAACAGACTGCAGAACATAAGGAAGTGCTTTTCTCCCAAAAAAGGCTGCTCAGCAGAATGTACCACTGCAACACAAATGCAGATGTCATCCTGAGACAGTCATGCTGTGTCACATGGGCAAGTATTACACAAAGAATTGGGTCATCGAGGAGGGTAAGCCTTGACTCCCAGTTTCCTCCTCTCCCATAACATTCTGTCCACCCTCCCAAAAAGCATGAGCTGCTCTTAGTTAAAGGCCCTGTTACCAAGGATGGCAACGTACAGCTCAGCTGCGTGTGGAGGGTTATTTTATTCTACAAATAGGTCAGCTATACATATTAATGTAGAGGTGAATGATAGCCACTATGAGAAAAACTGGGGAAGTATTTTGCTAGGCCCATGTTAATTAGCCAAAGACCAAAAAATCTTGGCTACCCATACCTTCGCAGGCCTTTGCTGGCTCTTACCAGAATATCCTGTTCATATGGATGAAAAACAGCAGCCATCAAAAACTGCCAGAGCAGCTTCTAATAATTGTCACAACCTTGTCAGTAGAAGTCCTAAAAAACTAATCCAGCAGCCTTCATATTCCTCTTTGTCTGTTACACTCCTAATTAATCCAAAGGCACTGGCCCAATACACACACACTTCTGTGTGAAAAGAGGAACAGAGCTGAAAATTAGAAAATCTACTCTCACTACATCTACTCTCAAAGAAAACCACATTGTGCATCTTGTCTGTCATAAAAAAAAAAAAAAAAAAAAAAAAAAAAACACACACAAAAAAACACCTATAGATAAGAAAACCTTTAGGATCCCAGTTCCATAGCAAACATTTATTTATTAGAAAATCTATTCAATATGTACATGCAAAGAGATGAAAAAAGACTGTTGAATAACTAATTGAAAAACACAGATGTCTGCTTCAGCAGAGTCCAACAGCCTTCAAGTTCAGGCTGTGATCCAAAGAGCATGTCCCATGTCAAGTGACCAGCACTTGGATTTCAATTGCGCAAAGTAGAGAATACCTGCTTTGGGATACCAAACCAGTTGTCAGTCCTCTTCATATAGCTGCTGCCTACAAAGAACAATTCAGTAAGAAACACAAAATGAGGGGCAGGCTGTGATTCACATTTTCCTGGGCACTTTTCATTGCAGATGCTTCTACCAGTACTATTCTATTAGAAACAAAGCAAACAAACTGCTTAACAAACAAAAGGCTGTATCAAATCCTCTTCTGAAGAGGATCCAGCCCACAGTCAACACATTGCACAGCAGCAATGTACAAACTCCTGCAAAGTAGGGAAATGCCAGTGACTACCCGACACGCGTCAGTCTGCATGCACCTTTGTAACGCAGGGTCTTTCTGGCGGTTGGAACATATCACAGAATCATAGAATGGCTTGGGTTGGAATCGACTTAACGATCATTCTATTCGAACCCCCTTGCCCTGGGCTGGCTGCCACCCACTGGATCAGGCTGCCCAGGGCCCATCCAGCCTGGCCGTGAACACCCCCAGAGATGGGGCACCCACAGCTTATCCCGAGCAGCCTGTGCCAGTGCAGTGCAGACAGTTCAGCTGTGCTTATTCCCACACCAACCAGGCTCTGCAGATCAAGTGCTGGCCTTAAACAGCTCTACAGCCACCAGCTGACCTACAGTACCAGCAGTGTTACACCACAGCCTGCAGAACGCTACATCCACGGCTGAAGACCCTTTGTCCACTTCACCCTTCTGCAGAGCTCTGCCTATGGCTGCTCACAGGCTGCACATACACTGAGAATGAAGCACAGCTGTAATGAAGAATGACAGAAACTCTACCTTCCTTGTTCCTAGGCAACCAGCCTTATCCAAACAAGCTTTCTCCAACACCTCCGGCCATTACAAAGAAAAACCACTCAGCTCAGTTGCCTTTTCTCACCCTCCCAACCAGTTTCAAGAGGTAGATCTACAACTTGTTTCATATTTTCCCCCTTTCTCCATCTGAACGCAGCTGCAATTTAGGTTGCTTGAGGGGGAAGTCATGGGTCTCCAAAACCACAGTCAGGGCATGAAGCTCAACTCCTAGAAGGCTCATGAGGTGTGAAGTCTGGACTGGACATGATCAGAGACATGAACCCATACAAAACCCATTGCAAATTTAAGGTATTCCTGTAATGTTTCATTTTCAAGTTCTAAGCTCTTCAAATTTACCAAAATGTTAATGCTTCTATTCAAAAAGAAATGAGATTTCTTCAGCACCTCAGTATGAAAACTACAGATTCATTAATTCCCACAGTTCCAACGGGAAGGATTCTCTGAAGTCAGAAAGAGTTTGGCCAAATTGTATTCAAGAAATCTCCATTCCTTCTCCTTTCCAAGAGCCTCCTCCTCCCTTGGTGTACAGCAGGCAGTGTAGGAGGTCCCGGCCAGCATCTCTCTGCTTTGAGGATGCTGTAAGATTCTCTCTCAAACCCCAGGCATACCGCAGTGAATCGTGTAGTACTTCACCTATTCTGAAGAAAAACATTGAGTCCATCTGAGTGAAACATTAAAAAAAAAATCCCTAAATCCATAAGCCCTGGCTATTTCCAAGTATTTGCACTTGTGAACAGTCTGAATGCTGACAGTGACAGTGCAGTCCTTACTCAGCACTAGCTTTATGTTAACAGATGACTGCAGTCTGAATCAAACGGCATCTAGTTTTAGTGGAGTACAGGATGTTCCTACTCCTGCCTGCCCCTCTGCTGGGATTATGACCCTGTAACTCAGAGGCAAAAGCAAACAGGGTAACTTCTCTGGTCATGCAGGACAGCGTCTCACACTGTAACGTACCCAGCTTTAAGGGTGCTTTTAACAAACACACCAGATGCAAACTCTGGCAATAAAGGAGCTGGCTCACATTCAGTTCTACCATCTCTGCTCCTTGGACAGGGTGAAGAAGCAATAAAAAAAATGGCTAGATCCAAGGCCACCAGGTGTTGTCACTTCAAGAGACCAAATGGGATGGTCTCTCCACAGCTTACTGAGCTTGCTAGGTCTGCAGGAACTTACACTGGAATGCAATTAAACAAGAGAGGATTGTCTTAAAAAAAAAAAAAAATTAAAACAGCTTTTGATATTAAAAACTGAAAAAGTCACCTGTGAAATAGTTTCCTTTTACTTACCAAGGATTCTTTTTATCACCTCTAACCTCTAGCAACTACCTCACAAGTCTGTCTCCACCTCCCCACCACAAAAGGCACTGGGAACCTGCTTCAGCTCCTGTTTTCCAGTGTTCTTTCTCCTGCCACAGGACAGTTTTAGCTCGTCTGCCGCAGACCTCAGTATTTGAGTGGCCAGCAATGCCATCTCGTGGCCTGTTAGGAATTTGCCTTATTAAGATTCCAGCCCAGCCATTTATTTTAAGTAGTGAGACAACCCATGCAGCTCCCAGCATTCCATGCATGAGCTTACAGCCAGATAGGCCAACAGCACGCGCACCCGAAATTCTCTGGAGCCCCCTCTCTGTGTTCTTTCACGATACACTCAACGTTGTCTGCCACAACTCGCAGCACTTCCCCAGTCGCTCGCTTGAAGCTGGGATGAGGTAGCAGGCACTAGTTTGCCTTAGGCCTTGCCTGCATAATTAAGGTTCTTCAGCATAAATCTACCTACAGATATTTATTCTGGTTAAATAGAGCTTGAGCTCCCATTCACACTGTTCCTGCATTTAACTAAACGGCAGAGAAGAATAAAGCCCAAGACCACATAATTTGTAACGGCTCGTACATAGTTCATTCACAGTTTAAGAGTAACAAAAAAAAAAAAAAATACAAAAGACATCAAAAACTGTAACTGTGCTGAAATTACAAGGAGAAAAGATACAAATGATGTTCTGAAAGCACAAGGTAAGAGATCTTGCAGAGTGGATTTATGGGAGAACAGTTCACTTCCACCCACCTCTCCCCAAAAACCTCCTAGTTTTTCCTGTGGGTGGTACTGCAAAATTGCCAAGAAGCACAGGTGAGTAGCTACTGAAACTCCTGAAGCACGTGACGATGTAAGGGAAGTTCAGAAGACATCTTTGTATAGCTTCCTGTGCCACTGGCACGAGCCGTTTAATCACTGCTGCAGTCTTTGCAGGCGGTATCTCTTTCCACAGTCTCGACAGCAAAATAACCTAAAGATTTTCAGTTTACAATGGCAATGAAGCACGACATTTGTGGTATACATATCTACTGCACAAGCCTACAGCCCTCAGAGAACATTGTATACTGGCCATTAAAAAAAAATAATCTCGTTTTAATTTTGTTAACTGAATACCTAAGACTGAAACCAGTGGGTTTTTGTGGTACTTTCCCCTACTAATCTCAGGCAAAGACTTGTGTGTTTTAATTTCATGGACCAGATATTTCAGTATTACAGACCAGATCTCCCTGGAATGGTCTGTAAGCAGATAACAACTCTCCTTGTCAGAGCAAAACAAATATTATTCAACATTGCAACAAATCTGCTGCATTAACAGGAAAAGAATGGAGAACTAATTCTTTCAGTATACTAGGAAAGTATGCTGTAAACACCAAAAATTAAAGAGGTGGAACAAATACTAAGAATGTCCCAAGGAAAACAAGTAACTTTAAAGTACTCTCTGCATCAAGATGAGCTGCTACTTATGTTTCTATGAAAGGACAGTAAAACAGTCACCACCCGTCTTCCTCCTGTCAGCTCAGCTTTTTATTACTGACTTCACACAGATCAAATTCACTCATTACAGGCTGAAGCTCCCACCAAAAGCACAGATGTTCTTCTGAAGCTATGAATGGTTATCAGAATTCTTAGGTCAGCTCCTCGAGGAAACCAATTTATATTCCCTTTTAATGATGTGAGATCCATTTCTACAATCCTATGAACAAGATAAGTGACCTGCAGATTGAGACAGGTGCTCAAGACAAGCACAAGCTTGTGAAAGGAGAGCTTTTCAGAGGACAATATTTTTTCTTGCCTTAATTACAAGAATCATCGTTTTTCATCTAGATCTTTCTTCCACAAATTCGTACTTCTCTGATTCAGCCCCAAACAGCAGAACTTCATTAAAGCTTTAGTAGTAAAATAAGGAACCCAGGCTAAACTAATAGAGAATTTTTTTTTGTTCCCTCACCTACAATGTAGTGATCACTGCCTTCTGGGGAGAATTTCCCAAGTCAGAGCAAAAGACGGAAGCATTGACCTGCAGCCATTCCCAGAAGGTATCAAATATTGTCAAGAAGGCAAAAGACCGCCTGGCTACACAGCACTGCCTTCAAACAGGACAGCAGGTTTCTCTCCAGTTAGAGTTTGCTGTAGTCTGTGCTTGAGGGAATCTACGACTAGATCTCTGTTCCGGTGCTCAAGTGCAGCTTGAAGAGGACCAGAGCAGGGCAATACAAGTAGGTAGTGTTCCTGCTTGTCTGGAGAATCAGTTGAAACCTTACTAGTGCATGTATCAATTTTAGTTTGGGGTGAAGATGAAAACAAGACCTAAATATGTTAAGGCAGTCATAGTGGAAATGGGATGGAGGTGTAAACATGCTAGAAGTATTGTCAGAAAAAAAAAAAATGAAGAGTCCCCAGATAAAATCCAAATGTATAGACTCATCCATAAAGCTTGTGGGAAAGAGAATTATACCCCTTGAGTTGCAGGCAAATGATTGAAGTGTATTGCGAGACACCTGCTGGAAAATTATACACATTCTTATACTACATTGTGTAGTGTCATGTATTTGTGTCGCACAATGTTTACAAAACATATATGCCAGAGTACTACTCATTTCATGTTCTCTCAGCATATGCGGCTATAGACTCAGCAAAAAGGAAACCAAAGGCAATTCTAGCATTGGAAGTGATGAATGGAGACTATGCTGCTCAGTGTTCCTCACTACCTTCAATTTACACTTGTCTTCATCAAAACAGATACCACACAACAGGGAAGAGAAATTACAGGCTGTTACCAGTTCCTTCTGGGCAACAAGGCACTCCATTAGCTTCACACTGAGAACCTCAGAGCTGCAAGTAGCAAACATCTGCTAAAAAAAAAAAAAAAAAAAATCCAGTAGATTAGCTCTAATAGTTTTTCAAGTTCTTAGACAGCATCACCTCTCATTTTTCAAGACTAGTTCGCTGTTATCCTGATAACAAGACCCTGCTGCTCTTTCTTTAAATTCCCACAGAAGCCACCGTGTTCCCACTTCTGAAGGTTTTACTTCCACCACAGAAGCTTTACAAGTTGTGAACAAAACCACCCTGGTGCACTGACAGCGGCAGATCTGGAGAACTACAGCCAGCTTTGCATCTCCTCTTCATACTTCTGGGGATCAATAAAGGGCTTGTCAATGGACCGGATCATCAGCTCACCACAGTACACACATTCGGCTGCCACAATATCATCAATGTCAGCTTTGATTTGCTCCCGGCTCTGCTGCCCCTTCCCCAGGCTACCAGTATCTGTGTCCTTGGGACGATGGTGGCCCTTGGCAGGCTGAGTGGTAGCTGCCAGCTTCTTCTGAAGATCTTCAAGTTTCACCTGCTTATAGGCAGGAAGGTTTGGAAAAACTGCTTGAAGAAGACAGTCATAGTGAAACATGTGACCACAAAGAAAAAGGTAAAACGGGCGGTTGAGAAGTGGAAAGTCACAAGCAGCACATTTTTCCTGAGGCTCAACAGAGCCGTACTTATTTCTCATTTCCTGGATGTCCTCTCGGATTCTCTTGGCACTCTGCGTGGCTTCCTCCATCTCCCTTTTCAGCTCCTCAATGTGCTTGTTGTAGTCCTCCAGCGAGTTACAAATTGCTTCCTTGAAATGGTCGATAGTGACAAAGTCTGGAAAGAATGGCAGGACGTCTTCGATCTTCAGCAGGGCACAGCTGGAGAGGCAGGCCATTGCCTTCTTGACATCCTTCTCTTCCTGAACAACATGGCGAGCAATCTTCAGCCAAAGCTTCTTCCGGAGTTCCTCATCATCTTCAGGGAGATCAGCACAGGACTTGGCAAGATCAACGTCCACCTAGAAGGTGAGCAGACAAGGAAGTTAAGTTTCCTCTTTGTTTATGCATCATCCAATGTCTCCATTATAGGGGGCATTTATAGAAAATTCCCGTTGCTAGGGCTGCACTACTGGCCTGCTACTCGCTTACACGTCAAACACCTTCTCTCCTCTCAACCAGTATTCCCCCGGCTAGAAGATTTGCTTGCTACCCAGCAAAGCCCAGAACTACAACAGGGGCAAATCTATGTTACGTTGTCTTTGCTGGCCACTCATTTCAACGAAGACATAGCTATGTCAACAGCGAGAACTCAAACATCTCCCTGAAAGTCAGACTGGGCTGACAAAGGCATCCCTCTGATAATCACCTCAGCGAGGAAAAGGAAGTAAACAGAACCCTGAGCAATTGCTGTACAAGCCTCACATAAATGCAGATGCTTGAGAAGTGTTTTGCGTTACAGACTAAGATTAAGACAGACTGTACTCCTGTTTGTATTTCCCATGCCCCCACCCTCAATTATGGGCTGTCAAAGTTAGCTGTCTGCTTAAACCAATTGTCAAAGCACAGAAGTAAGGTAAGGGTCTTTCCTCCTGGACTTTGCTGCACAGCTCCTATACTGATAAGCGTCCATTTCTTTTCAATGCTTGGTTGTCCAAGATAACTTGAAGTAGCTGTCACAGCACATATGCAGACACACACATACCTGTAATGCAAGATCCACAGCTTCCTCATACAATTCCATCACTTTGTAAATATGGACACACGCGCGGTGATGGCCGTGCTCTGCGCACAGGCGCAGTGCATACTTCAGGTCGTAGTGGATCCTGTTTGGGTTGGTTCCTGCTTGCTCCAGGTATGACAGCAGCGAATCTGGCCGACACAAAGCATAGAGAGACAACAGGTAGTTGTGAATAGCTTGCTGGGTTTCCTCCAGCTGATAGACACAGAACTCCATGTATCTAATGGCTTCGTTGATCTGCTGGGTGCTGGCACTCTGGCTATAGTTAACAAGGGCTGGAATGAGGTTCCTGGCATCCAGTCTGGAGCCCATGGAAATCCAAGCATCAACTACCTTCTTGGGAATATGCTGGATGAGGACTGGAGAGAACTTGTAGAACAGCTTCTCATCTCTGTGCCTAGACAGCACGTTTAGAGCTTCATCGTACTCATCATGCTGGCAGTGGTGAGCCACAACTCGCTCATAGTCCTGCATGATGACTGCAAAGTAGACCATGTGCTCTGTGTCCCCATGGCTCGCCAGCAGCTCATAAATAGATGCCCTGTTGTTGAACAGACAGTCTTTGTTTTTAGGGCTGCTCAGGAAGGTGCGAAACTTCTCCCGCGTATCCAAATAGAGATTCCGCTGCGAGGGATCTCCTTCCAATATACCCAGCCAGTTCAGGTACAGCTCTGTTAACCACGTGGTCAGCAGAGTGGTCTGTGTCTTCTCAGAAGGCTTTAGGTTATTTAGTTTCTTAATCAGGAACTCCATCAGGGCCTCTTCTTGCTTGGCTTCAATGAACTTAAGGGCAATTTCCTCAAAGTAGTTCTGGGTCAGTGCGTAACATTTGGCGCTGTCTAGATACCTCTTGTTTTGGAAGCAGTGCTCTGCTTCTTTGGCCAGCACAATATCTAGACACTCTGGACGGTCTTTACAGTACTCTTTGGCTAAATCAAATTTGTTCATATTCATATACATCTTCCACACATCTCTAGATTCCCGCTGGACGTGATAGCGGAACACGACTTTCTCAGTGTGGATCCAGATCTGCTGGACTGTGGGATCTTTGATCATGCGTGTCAACGTGCCAAACTTCTCCAGGAACTGATCTTGAAAAACAACCTGCTCGTTCAGGGTGCACACAGCCATCACCCGATCAGGCAGCAGCAACAGGAAGTGGAACTGCGTGAGCACAATGGATATCGGTTTGTTCACGGTTACGTCAATATCAGAAGGATAAACCCAGACCCGTTCATCGCTCAGAATCGAATCGGGACGGCTGTAATCTAACGTGCCATATAAAACACCATTTCCCATCATCCAGGCAAAGGAGCGTGGGTTGGAGCGCAGCTTTGGAGTGTAGAAGGCTATCTCACTGAAGCCAAAGCTGGCTGGAAACTCCCGGAAGCTCGGCAAGTGGTCAGCGTGCATAGCAAATATGGAGCTGAAGCCTTGTTGCTCTGTCCCTTCAGGCACTTTGCCGACAAACTGGAAGAGTCTCTTTCGAGTGGTGGCTATGATAAAAAATTTCCCTTCTATCCCTCGTTCAATCTCCAAGCAGCAGACTGGCGCAGGCCCCGATTCCTCCTCCAGAGTGTAGACCTGCCGGAAGTACTGGTCAGGATTAGTGCTGAAGAGGCTTCCCTCACTGACTGATATTTCAGCTTCATAGATTTGCCCCTGGGCTGTTCCCACCAGGATAGGCCCAGTGTTGGTCTCTGAACCAAGGAATTTGTTCCAGCCCACACTTTCAATCAAGTGGCCTTTCCAGCGGGAGAGTGCTCGCACTTTCTGGACACTTCTGTTCAGGTAAAGGCATTCGCTGGTGTTCAGAGCAATCAGGAGATGAGAGCCTGCCAGAAGGAGAGGGGCACAAGGAGAGAGTAAATTTACACTGTGCCTAAGCAAGTCAAACTCCTGAGGCTTCTCAGCCTAGATAAGCATTAATATCAACATACTTAACCCAGGACTTTTCCAGGCTTTCATAAGAACGTAGGGGATTTCCACGATGGATCAGAATAGTAGCCCACACATTGCCAACTAAAATTGCTAATCCCATATTTTTCAGCGAAAAGGTATTCTTCTGTTTTAACAAACGTTCTACGCACAAACGTTTCCCAGAGTTCTCTCCTATCCCTGGCAGCTAATGACACATCTCTTTCCAAACTTGCTTTGTTTGTTTTTTAAATCAGCCAAGGCTACAATGAGCTGCAGGTGTTTTGCAGTTCTTCTAAAAAATTCTTATATATACACACACAGCACAAAGCAGCTGCAAGGAACTCCACAAGAACCACCTGTCTGCCTTATTCATGGAACCAGCACTTGCTGTGCTGCCAGCCGCCATCCGTAAACATACACAGCCCACTGCCTCACCTGTGTGGTCCAAAAACATCTTGTAGACTTTGGCTTCATCTTTGCGTCCCAGCTCTACTTGATTAGGTTCATCTGGCTTCCCAAGATCAATCCTGCAAAGAGAAAAGCATGCTGCCAACAAAAGTTCACATGGGCATAATTTCTTATCGTTTCCCATATATGCAGGTTCATGGCTTCTTATCCCTTTCTAATCATAAGTTCTCTAGCAACTTAAAAAAAAAAAAAAAAAAAAAGGGGGGGTAGGGGGCAGTGAAAACAAGCAATAACTTCAGGTCAGTAGCAGCATTACCTGAGAAGGGTGTCTTTGCCAAGGCTCATACAGAGCTGGTTAGAGGAGACCACTAAGCTGTTAATTTTCTCTGGAGGAGCAAAATCAATCCTCTGCTTGTTAAATATTGGTGTTTCCTTCTCCAGTCGTGCATTCACATATCCTGGAGAAAGAATATGAACACTTAAGACCCAAAAGAAACCACATAGGAACCCACACACTACATCAGAATCTAACCCAGACTGAGTGACCATTGCCTGCTCTGAGTCTCACCAAACAGAGATTTTGCTCCACGGAACATTAACAATGAGAGCAGCACCCACAGAGGCGCATAACAGAAAAACAGTAACATGCTTTACTGTCCTGTTACAGAACTGTAAGCTCATCACAAAGAATTCCAGAGGAAGCTGCAAANTGGGAAAAAATGGAACTTCTTTGACCACAGCGATGATGGGAGAAAATAAAAAAAAAAAAAAAAAAAAAAGAAAAGCAGAAAATGAGCGCAGAATCACTAGGCAGTTTATCTTTCTTGGGTAGTTGTTTATTTATTCAAGATAGAAAAAACAGCTGGTGGTACATAGGACACAAAGAGGGTTCAGGTTTGACACTCCCACACAAGCTACTCAGGAGATCACTGTAGCATTAAAATATATATATATTTTTTTTAACCACATTGGAACTAAATGAGCCACCATACTGGACTCCTACTGTTTACAAGCTAAACTTATTTTTAAAGCCATGTCATTTTGTTGTTTTGGTTTGTTTTGGTGCAGGGTTTTTTTTTTTTTCCCCTTTGTTGTTTGTTTTTGGGTGGTGGTACCATGGTTTTGTTTTTTGTATGCACACAGTATGCTTCAACACATGGAGATGCCTGGTGGATTACTTGCTGCAGGGAATACAGCTGTGGTTCACAACGGCACTTTTACCATATACCCTGTTTCACCAGGCATAACCCCACCTGAACGGCAGCTTCCAAGCTGTTGCTGGGAGGCACATGAAGTACTGAGTAGGTCCAGAACAACACCAAGGCCTGGTGATCGCTGAATCAGTGCTCCAGTCTTGGCATAAAGTGCTTGCTGAGCCCAAACATACTCAGACTGGTTTACTCTTCCACACCAAACCCTACAATAGAGCCAGGTTAACATAGTCCTCAGATCCTCTGGAAAGCTATGTCTGAGCTCTAAGGAATGCCTGATTAAGTGAGGTTTAGAGTTGAGGGATGAAGTTTGATAAGACAAGGTCACTCTGTGGGATACATGTTGCACTTTCAGCCTAACCGAGCAAAACTTCAAATCAACCAAATGAAAATAGAAGCACAACCAGCACAAATTAACTCGTGATTGGTTAAGAACACAGCTAGTCAACGTAGTGCCAACCAGCCTGGGAAACCTGACATCCAGAGGGAGGCTTCTTGAGGGATTGCCTATGACGGAGATCTAGCTGGGAAAGGCAGAGAGTGAAGGTCTAACTTGAGAAAAGTGGCATACTTGTGGAGAAATGAGTTAAAAATAAATTATTAAATAAATAACTTAGAAATCTACTGTTTTAAAAAACCCTTACAATTTTCAGTGCAGAAGGGCAAGCTCCTTTTTCTACGACAAAGGCAAAGGCCCAGCCACAGCTTAGCAGGCAACAAACTGGAATTTTTAAGACAGGTGAACCTGTAACACCATATGGGAGTACAGAGAAGTAGTGCGACAAATCTTACATTGAAGACTGGCAGACCTCTGCACTCACAAGTACAGGATTTGCACAGACCTTGCCATTCTATTTGTAACGAAGGACAACTGCTCTCTGTGAGCCTCCTACAAAGTGAAAAACCACAAAGGATCTCAGAAATGCCAGTGACCTGGAAAATAAGAAGGCGTTCGTAGAAAATTAAAACCAGGTGATGAACATCACCAGCAGAACCCTGGAACATCTGTACATCCACAAACAGATCTTATCACAAAGCTGCATCCATATCTGCCCCATGAGACAAGTTTTCCCACTGACTGCATTTCCCATATGCACAAAGTCTTACATAACCCCCTGACTAGAAATCAGCAGAGGATCTGTCTGACCACACCACCTCAAACTAGAAAGCCAGACAGACTTGATACATTTGCTAGGTTAACTTATCTGGTTTGCTCCAGGAAGGATTTCTAAAGCAAGCTGACCCATGCAGCAGTCAGCTTGGACAGAAAGATTAAAAGCAAAACCAAACCAAAACCAAACCAACCAACCAACAACAGCAAACAGATTTCTTTCATTCTGAAGAGCATAGGCCCAATAATCTTTAGACTAGGACACGCAGCACCCCTCCAAAGCATACTCAGCACCTATAACCTCCCCCAAATTATCCTGAAGAACTCTAATTCCAGCTGTGTTGCTTTTGAAAGGGTCAATGCAGTAGTGGAAAGCAGCCTGCTAACACAACAATTCCTTTTATTGCCTGTTCTGCCCACGGCTTCTCCTTGCCTCTGCCTCAGCACCAGGCCAGCTGTGGGACCTTTAGCAGATTCTTGTTTCAAAGGCAAGATACACACACAGGAAAAAGCGCCACAATCTGTGTAGGCAGCCTTTTGCTCAGCATGCATTTTTCCAACACATTGACCCACCGCTTAAACATTACGCAATCATGCAAATGTGCACTGCTTTATTTTGAGTCAAGCACAAGCAAAACAGATGTTCTTCAATGCGGATCAAGAAGCTGCAATGCCATGGCTTAAACTTGCTGTTATGAACAACGGCTCAAAACACGCAGACAAAGCGCCCAAGCTGGAGATTCACACGATGTCACGGTTAACCTATATACAGATACACCACTGCAGCACTCCTCATCCTGATTTCTGGGAAAACCTGCATTTTTGCCTTAGAGCTTCAAATCTGTTCCAAGATTTAAGTTTGCCAACATCAGTCAAGTCTGCCAGGTCAAAGCTGGTCTTTTCATGCTGGAACTGGAATACTTGAAGTTTACACCGCAGCTGTACTTGAGGTCTGCAACAGAATCCTCACCTCTGAGAAACAGCTCCTGCTCCCAAGCACTGGGACAACTAGCTGAAACAGGGGAATGGATCTTAACAGCTGTGAGACAGCCATGGCTGAAGACAGTGCTGCAGGAGTCCAGAAGAAAAGCTGAGCCCTTGGAAATGCACTTCCAGTCAGCAGCTTGTCCCAGCACTGTTTTGTTATACAACTATTCAAGATGCTTATTCTTCACGTAACTTCACACAACAACACAACTTAATGCACGTTAAAGCAAATGGGGGGACTGTATCTACTCAAGTACGTAGACTCAGAGTAATTCTCTTCCCTCTACAGAACACAGAGTATGACACTTCATCACAGACACACTTTACCATGGATACGCATAGACAAACTCCACAACCCCGTTTCCCCAAAGGCTAATAGCAGGCAACACCATATGAGGAGAGGACATGAAAGAACGCGCCCGTGCGTTTCCAAATGCACGCCTCTCAGTGCCAGCTCTGCGCCAGGACAATACCAGGTAGAAGAGAATCCTCTCTCAGCCAGCATGTCTACACAGCACTCAGTATGATGTTGTGAGGTGAATTTGATGGGGGAACTGTTATTGAACCTAATGAGCTTACCTTGGATTTAGCAAGAAATACACTTGCTGTTTGTCTGCTTTCTCTCGTTCAACAGAAATAGCTGACTGGTCACTACGTGACATTGATTGCACACCCTCCTGAGGAGCATACAGGCAGAATACTGTGGCTGTAACAGCCAGGTTCCTCAAAGGGGACCAGAAAGAAAGCAAGCTGGCTGGATGATCTCAGGCACTACCACAGCTCTGTCCTGAGCAGTGCTGAGGTGCGGTTATGATTCATGACCACAGAGCCAAGGCACTTCATGAACACGTGCCTTTACCGCACACCGCTTCATGGCGCATGGGGGTACGGCCTCATGAGGCCCCCCCCACGTTTCAGTTTTGCTAAGACGACCTGCATCACCCCGGAGCTTCATCAGGAACCCTGCGACCCCTGCGCTGAAACATTCCGTAGAGCAGAAGACAGAAAAAGAAGGGGCAGCTGAACGCTACGCCAGACAGCACCACATCTTCTAGTGAAAGCGCTCCCCGCAGCCTGCCATCCCCCAGGCTGCCACCCTCCTTCTCCTCCCCCTGCCAGAAACCCCTCGGCAGGGCCCCCCGCACACTGCAGGGCTCGCCGAGGAGCGGGGGGTGGCAGCAGGCCTCCGGCCGGGGCTAGGGCCCGGCTGTCACCGCTGCGCTGCGCTGCGCTGCGCCCG
>VXAV01006007.1:301412-365548 GCA_013399715.1 Alectura lathami | reverse complement strand
CGCTGAGCCCCCCGGTGCCATGCCCCCTCAGGAGCTGCTGGACTACTCGCCGGCCCTGCGGAGGCACAGCCCGCCGCGGGGCAGCGGCCCCGAGCTGGGCATCAAGTGCGTGCTGGTCGGCGATGGGGCCGTGGGCAAGACCAGCCTGGTCGTCAGCTACACCACCAACGGGTACCCCGACGAGTACCAGCCCACCGCCCTCGACACCTTCTCAGGTAGGCGCCCGCTCGCGTCCCCACGGGTCCGTAGCGGGTGAAAGCCGGCCCTGGACGCGGCTCCTTCGGAGCTGGGCTGTCCGGGTCAGAGCCAGCCGGCCTCGGCCTGCGAGGCTCAGCGGGCAGGAGCCTGCCGCTGGGCAGCCCTGGGGAGGAGGCGAGTGTACACAAGCGGGGTGACTTGGAGGTGGGCACCGTCCTGGGTTTGTGGTGGTTTTATGGGCAAGGAGAAGGGGAGTTAACGGTTGGTTGGTTCCTCAGCTCAGAAATATCACAGCATTGTGCCGCGGGCTTGCTGTCTTCAAATCGTATTCAGCAAAAAACACGTGTCCACTGAAGTTACCCTGGAGCAGATGTTGCCAAAAAGTTGGACAGTTTTATAAGTCTGCCTAAAAGGCCTTTGCTGTCAGACAATGAGCTCTCGTTAGTTTTTCCACTTCTGCAAATGCCATCTTTGTTCTTGCTCTCCACCCCTCTTCTTTTGGGCCCCAGCTTCTACTATAAGACCCAGAAAAATAAAAAACCCTTTGAAAGACTGCTGATGTTCATCTGATCTGAAGAAACACAGCAGGAGGTGACAGTACAGATAGGTAGATTAGAGGTGGGCTCAGGTCAGACCAGGAACTAGTCTTGTAGTGTGTCATAGTCTCATGGGCTCTGAGGGATCGTTTTGTTTGTCTGAATGTCCTATCGGTTGCTCACTCTTGTACTGGGAATTGCTGATTTGCCTTGACCCTCTCTAAGCTCTCCCAGCATCTCTTGGGGATGAACTGGGGCCATGCTTCTGTTCGGGGTCCTGCAGCCTCTTGGGAACAGATGCAAGGAGCCCTCAAGTCCTCCATGGGAGCATTTCTGCTCTCTCTGCTCCCCTTACGCCCATATGTTCATTTTGGGCTAAGAGAGGTTTGAAGTTACCACAGTCAGCAGCCTCCATGTTTTCTGAGAAGGCAAGTTTGTAGTAAAATGATCCTGAAAGGTGAAAGCAAGCGTGGATTCCCAGACTTCCCGCTGGCAGCGAGTAATTTGAGGACAGCTGCACATAGGGTTAGCCCCACTCTGAATGTCCAAGTACCAAGCCTGACTTACAGAGGTGCACAGCATTTGCAGCTGATAGAAATCAGAAAGTTGTTAAAAATGGGTCTTCCAAAATTCACTTTTTTTTTTTTTTTTCTTCTTGGGAGGAGCAAAAAGTGAGAGAACAGAGGAATTTCCCTTCCCACTCTTAACCTGGATGAACTTTAAAAAGGTCCCTCCCTGGATTCATGAAGCACAGTTCAGGACCCACTTCAGAAATACCAGCCCGATTCCTTCCTATCTTGGGGAATACTTGCAGCTGAAACTGCTAGCAGAAGCAAGCTTCACAGGTTACATCCTAACCTAAACTCTGGTCTGTGGGCTGTAAAGCCAGTAGGAGTTGAAGAAGATGACAAGATAGGAGAAAGTGCCGCATTACCCGGGAGCAGCACTGGGACTGTGACCCAGCCGCCTCTACCTGGGCGCTGCCTGCTGCTGGGTGCCGCTGCCAGGCACAGCCACCCCAACTGCAGCGCGTACCTGCTGACCTTTCCCCACCAGGCCGTCCTGTTCTGCCAGCCCCTTCGCTATTGTGCCGAGATCCGGCCTCATCCTTAGGGTGTGGACCTGGTGCGGGCGGTAGTAGGAGGCTTGTCGCAGAGCTGCTGGCATAGCTTAGGCTAGCAGCAGGTACGAAAAATCCTTGTGCAAGCACTGGAGCAGCAGGCAGTATGCGTGGTGGCTTTCCTCTGAAGACTGTGAAATGTTTCAGAGATGCTAATTCATTCCCTCAGCACACTTGTGAGGCAGAAGAAACCAGATACTAGAAAGGCAAATGCCCAGTGCCTTGAAGATCGTCAGCATCTAGCAGGTTCTTTGATCAGGAACAGGTTTCTCTTCCTCCTCTGGGGCAAAGATATGGTAACGATCCAACCGATTCCCAGTCACAAGGAAGCTATGACTTTCAGCTATGCTGCGAGGAGTGGCACTGCGGTGTATGCACCCACCCCTTCATTTTTCCTTCAGCCACTGTCTCCCACCGAGTTTCAGTTCACGCTTTGCCTGCCTCTCCTTCCTTTTCCCCAGTCTGCTTCCAGAGAGGAGGGCTCTCCAAGGGTTTGTATTAAACTCTCCAGGTCAGTTGTTTCTGTCACTTTTGTCACCTGGCTAATTACTTCAGGAGTAACAGAAGATCGATCCTACTTCTTTTTTTTTTTTTTTTTTTTTTTCTTTTTTTAACAACAAAATAAAGCCTCCTCCTGGGCGCAGGGAAGCAGTTTAGCTAGCTAGTGTGAAGTGCCAGCCATTGTCACTTTAGCACAGGATGTCTGCCTCTATTCAGCAGAGCACAGCCCCATCCACATTGTCAAGACTTTAAAGTGATTTCCAGTTGCCCTGACATCTTTCCCTCCTTTTCCTTGGTTCCTAGCCAGTCTCTGCGGTGTCTGTGCACTTAAACATCTAACAGTTTCATTCCAGATTTCCATTAGAGGTCCTGCCAGCCCTCAGTCTGAGTCAGCTGATACCACATGAAGGCTTACTGCGATTAGGGAGTGAAATGGGAGCAGGTCTTACATCTGTAACTCAGCAGTTTTTCAGTGCGTAGATAGTCTCTGAAGGGGATTTCACACATCACTCTTTCCTTAATAGCTTCTTTATTTCAAAGTTGATTTTAGGTATTTGCTTTTCCTTATCTGGGACACTTCTGGAAATTTATGTCTATTTTTTTAATAGGTGGGGAAAATCTCCAATAGCTCATTTAACGAAAACTGATTTGAGCTTCCTCCCTGAGCCGAAAAGCTAGGAGCAAGTTGCTGAAGTTCTGTTTGTGTTTCTCCTTACTGGTTTTCTTGGGGTGTCGAAGAACAACAAATTGTTCTCAGGGCACTCTGGCTAAGGGCTCTTCTTCTCGCTAAGGAAGCAGCTGTCCAGTAATATGGAATGATCCTTTGAAAATACTGGAAAACAGCCCAAAGCACCCGAGGGATAACGAAATCAGAACATCCATAGCAGGTCTCATACTGTTTCCAGTGCAAACTTCAGCTGTTTTAATGAGGTTTGGGAGGATACTCGACAAGGAGGACAGACTCAAGTGACTTCAGGGGTCTCTTTAGCAGGATGGAAGACAGTGCTCCGAGGGAAAAATGAGTGTGTGTATGCTGGAAACCTTCCTTAGGCTCATCCTTATTCTCTTTCTGCTACAGTGCAGGTCCTGGTGGATGGAGCTCCAGTCCGGATCCAGCTGTGGGACACTGCTGGCCAGGTGAGCTTTATCAGAGGGGCTGTTGGCTCTGGTCCTGCGGGACAGGGACCATTTACGGGTTTCTGAGGAAGGCAGTGTTTAACCGGGAAGGGAGGAGACGCAGTAGTCCAACATCAGCCAGTCACTGGTACGCCGGGCACAGACTGGTGAATGTCCTAGTTAACGTGTGGAAAAAGTCACTGCAGCATCACGCTTTTAGAGTTCAGTCCAGTGAAGACCTTATTTTTCCCCCTCCATTCTCTACAGGAGGACTTTGACTGTTTGCGCTCGCTTTGTTACCCAGACACCGACGTCTTCCTTGTCTGCTTCAGTGTGGTAAACCCAAGCTCCTTCCAAAACATTACTGAGAAATGGATCCCTGAGATACGAACTCACAACCCCCGGGCCCCAGTGCTGCTAGTGGGGACACAGGCAGACTTGCGGGATGATGTCAATGTCCTCATCAGCCTGGATCGCTACCACGTGAAACCCGTGCCCCGGCCTCAGGCAGAAGGTCTAGCAGACAAAATCCGGGCTGAAGCGTACCTGGAGTGCTCAGCACTGACCCAGAAGAACCTCAAAGAAGTGTTCGACATGGCCATTGTCAGCGGCGTTGAGCACAAAGCGCGGCAGGAAAAGAAGATGACAGCCAAAGGCATCAAAACTCTCTCCAAGTGCCGCTGGAAGAAGTTCTTCTGCTTTGTCTGAAGTTGCTTGGCGGGGGGGATAAAAGAAACACGTGATGCCTGTATTGCTCCTCACCTTCTTGGAGTGACTGCTCCCGTGGCCCCAGCGAGGAGGGTATGATAAGCTGCTGGGCTTGGAAACCTGGCTCTTGCTGGGTTACAGCATCAGATGCCTGGGAGACATGAACTGGATTGCCATTGTGCTGAGATGTGGAATGGTCCAGGCAGCTCTGAGTGGCTGCTGGGCACGCCTGTAGCGTCCCAGACTAATGGGAGCCTTTAATGCGCCAAGACTCAGTACCGCAGAACAGGCAGGTTCCTACATAGATCAAAAAGGCCATTTCTTCTGTCTGAAACTAACACGCTTTGAGAGTCCTGACAGAGTGAGTAGGGCAGGGGCAGCTACAGGCGACTGCAGTGTGGTCAAACACAGGCTGCTGAGATTGTAAAGCAAGACTTGGGCTTCTCCTCTGATTCTGCTTGCCTAAATAGGTAGAAGTCCCTTGGCTGTGAAAGAGCAGCACTCTTAAAGGCCCCGTATTGAGAGTGTCCTTGAGAAAGTTTTTCCTAAATAAAGGCCATTAGCCAGCTGAAGAGAACGTCCATTGGGAGCTGCACTGATTCTTTAAGCAAAACGTTAGCTTAAGAGGACTCTGGGCTTCAGTGAGTGGCAGTGCGGTAGCCCCATCCAAAGAGGCAGTTGTGAGCTTGGGGGCTGTTCAGAAACGCCTTTATGTGTGTGTGATCTGAGAGAAAGGACCGGAGAGGAGTAGCCATGGGTGCCTCGATCTGCCTAGCAGAGAGCAAACTGTCAGTGAAAGGGTTGTAACACTGCCAAGAGGTGGTATGTAGGTGGAGAGCCAGTGTATGTCACGAAAGAAAAAGAGGGAAGGAGGGAAGGGAAGGGAATAAAAAGGAGGAAGAGAGATGGAAGGAAGATAGAAAAGGAAAGAAGAATGAACAGTGTTAGATGAAACTTGAGATTTTACTTAATTGAGGGGTTCAGTGAATCCTCTAGGGACCTGGAAAATTTGCTAGTGATCTCAATTTCAAAGTAATATTGTCCATACGTTAAGTTCTGAATCAAAAGGAGGGGTTTGTGGGGAGATAGTTCCTCTTGGTCAGTAAAATCCTCATTTTCAAACCTAGGCAGAATGAACTTACCTCATGCTGTCCTTCCTGAGGTTGCTGAACAGGAATGGAGGGCTCAGGGCTTCTTTCTGTTGTGCCTTCCTTTCTTGAAAATCGCAGCTTGATCTGCTGAAACCAGAAGCAAAGGAAACCCATGAGGTTCCTGACAGGGATAGACATTTGCTATGTTTGCTCCATTGCCCGCTCCCCTGTGTCTCGGGATCGGTTTACCAGTGAGTCTACTCACACTTTAATGCAGAACATGAGTTGATTTCTAAAACTACTCGCCGAGGCATTTTGTTCTGGCTTATGTAGCAGGGTGTGACAGGTCTGTCAAGCAATGCTTTCAATACTCAGGGAGTTCTCTGCGTCTGGCCGTGATCCATCACTTTGGGAACACTCTGAAATAATGTGATGTGTGGGGATATAGTAGGGAATGTTAGCCCTGCACTGAAAGAAGGCAAGTGGGCCTGTACAAAAGTGACAAGTACAGGTAATGCGAAGTGGCTCTGGATCCAAACAAATGCCTGCAAACATCTCTTTTTGTGGCACAGCTCATGTAGTACCCAGGACACGACACAAGCCTGCTGTTACCCTGGGTGGTCTGAAAGAGATGGCAAGTCACCTTGCAGCTGTGGAGCTGCTTGTAGGGTAGGGCTTAGAGTCCTGAACAGACTGGTGTGTCAAAATGAGCTGCAAGTTGACAGGACTCAATTCTTAATCCCCAGCCAGAATGCCGTCCAAGTCCAGAGAGGGGTCTTAGACAAGGAAAGCGCGAAGGCGAAAGGTAGAAGTGAGGTGTCCTACACGTCTCTAGGCAGGATACTATTTGTTGAACAAAGCTCTCAGTCATCCTTGTATCCCTGCACGCATCTCTTACCTGTACAGGCGCCTTTGCTGTGTCACTAGTTCAGTTTGTCTGTTGGGTCTTCATGCATTTCTTTAACCTGTGAAAGCAATGGCTCTGGTGTGACCTGAGGAGCGTACCTTCCTTGTACGGAACAAATCCACAGGTGCAAAGGGCAGCAGCCTCGCCTCATGCTGGGAAGAGCAAATGTTCTCCTGCAGTAGCTTGGTATAAAACAGGGATTCTTTCATTCTGGAAAAGAAACTGTACTGAGAGCTGCTTTCTTCCTGTGTGTGTGTCAAATATTTGTTCAAATAAATTTTTTTTAATGCCTGAAATTTGTATTCATCGTTTTGTCAATGCAAAGTATGCTAGGACTACAGATGGAGGAGTTATTCCATTTTACTGACAGCAAAGTAAGAGGGGAATTGTCCCACTTCTCTCTCCTTGTCTAACCCCACACTGACGGGAGTAAAGAAACCCTTCAAGATTCTCCTGTGGCCTCAGTTAACATTCTTCCCCTTCAGCAGCCTCTCAGGGTAGAGGCTGCTGAGGGAACCAGCAGCAAGCTTGCAAGGCTCTGGCTCTCAGTGCCTCTTTCCAAGGCACCATCCAGGGACTGGGCTGGTGGCCCTCACAGCACTCACTGAGACAAGTCTGAATGGGACCTGCATTCGGAGCCTTAATAACAGCATGCTGCTGTGTCATTAGGCTGGTGGGTAATTTAGCCCCAGTCCTCATTTAACTTTGTAACTTGGTAGTTAAGTGCTACATCAAGTGCTGAAGTTTTGTCCCTACCACACACAATGTAAAGGCTCTATCGCAGAAGCTCACAGGACTTGTCCCTTGGGCTTTATCATCAGCTCCACAGGTAGGAAAAAGCTAAGGAGGGCTCCAGTCTGCCCACATTTGGGGCCTCCAATGTAAAAAACTCAGTAGAGCACAGGTATTGAGCACATAAGATTCAGAAACTAGAAGGGAATTGGGAATTACTGCTGATAAATGATGATTTGGGAATTTAATTTTTTATAAAGCCTGAGACCACTCCATCCTGCAGTCTACTCTTAAAGTATAACCTGTGGGGTTAATGGAGCCAGCTCCCAGCTTTGTAGCTTCCCAGCATTCAAGTTCCCAGAAAGACCTGTGAATGGAAATAGCAGGAAAGTGTGAATTAACTTCACATGGGGTGAGTCATTCCACTGAGCCATATCCTGTCATGTGCACAATAAGCACACTAAAACTTGCTGAAACCCAGGAACACAGCCGAGCTCCTGGGAGGGGTGGAGGTGAAGCCATCTCATTAAATGGAGCCTCAAGGTGGCTTTACTGGGACAAAGAGAGCCTTGCAGTACTGGACTTGCTCTACTAGCTAGCTCCCGTAAAGTTTGGGCTCATTTCTGCATCACAGCTCTGCTTGGCCAACCTGTATTTTCAGATGATGTTGAGAACACAACATTGTTCCTGGGAGACAGTTGCTAATACAAACCACCCCACCAGGCTGGATGAAGCTAGCCAAGCCCATTGCTAGGCCAGCATTTTTCTATACAAGTGCTGCTTACTTTAGACCAGAAGGGATCCTTACTTGATCTGATTTGCTCCATAGCACAATGATCAGCAACAAGTGCTAAAAAAAATATACATGTAGGGTAGAGACTGTCTAGAACCTTCATTCGTACTTAGGTCTCTGACTTGGATCCTGGTCAGCAGGGACCTGCATCCAGCCAAGGAATCAGGGGGTTCCCACCAGTGTAAGCAGTCCTTCAGCACAGGCAAGCACCACATCGTGTAGTTCTGCATGAAGCCCTACAGAGCTCTGGTGCTAGCAATAGGGACATAGCGTGGAGGGCACTCTTGTTTCTGTTCTCTGTAGGCAGCACACCCTAAATGGGCTCAGCTGTGCCAAGTAAGTTCCCAGCTGGCAATGATTTCCCGAGCTTCCACTAAACCCTGACAGGGAATTAATCCCCAAAATAATACCAAGTTTCGTCTGACTCAACACAGTAACTGTTGACAGTAACTCCTTCCAGAGCCAGAAGGGCAAGTCCCAGAGGTCCCACTGGGAGAACTGTAAGCCCTGCACGTTATGTCCTACTTACTGTGAAGAGACATGCTGATTTCTTACCAGGTCAGAAACCGACATGAGCCCAGCAGCAGGAACAAGCAAAGCCCCCTGAGCCCTGCTGAATTGCAGTCACCAGGGCATGGCACCCTCCCCCATGTCCTGAGAGGGGTGTGACTGCGTTAACAGCCATATCACCTTCTTAACACCCCCCCCCAGTTTAATCCTCATGTGCTAACTAGCTTTTTCATCAGGTCATCAATGGATAAACACCATTACAACTGGAGCAACAATTTCCAGCTTGGAAGCAGGTGGCAGTTCGCCTTTGCCCAGCTGTAATGGCAGCACCAGCAGCCTGCCTCAGCTTTGCTCCTGGTGCCCCTACCCCATGCGAGGTCAGTCCACACGTGGTGGTCCCGAGAGCTGCAGGGAGCCCCTGCATTGGCCTGGCTGCTGCTCCTTCAGCCCTGCTAGAGGTCTCTATGCCCAGCAGACTGACTTTGGCCTGCTTGGGCTGCTTAAAGATCCCATCCCTCCTTTATGTTGTTGCCTCTCTTGGAGCCAAGTTAATCACGCTCTGGTGTATCCAGAGGATAAAATGCTTATACGAAGAAACCACTCCAATTTTAACAGAAGGCTCCAAAACTGAACGCCCCACGCTGGGAGATGCTGCTTAAGCCCCAGCTCTCAGCGTGCATCTGCTCCTGAAGGAGGAATCAAAGGGCTGGCCCAGCCGGCACCTGGGCCTCCTGGAAGCTGCTTACTCATGCATCTGCCGAGTCCAGCCCTGGGCTCTCCGTTCCCATCGTATAAATACAGCATTGTACTTGCAAAGACCTATTGCACAAGAGATCAGGGTATGTTTCAACGTATCCCTGAGACAGGTTCCCTCGGCTGCGGCACCACGTGATGCCCGTTCCCAGGGTGACACCATGCCCTTTCCAGCTCTGGGACCCAGCCGCTCGGCACCCAAACTTGCTTGACTTGTTCTGAAAGAGCAGGAGGAGATGTGGGTCCCATCCTCCCCCTCCGTCCCCTCACCCCCAGCGCTACCCCTGGGGCGGTGTTGTGAACTGAAATACACTGGTTTCTGCTGCTGTGGAGGAGCATCAGGTGTGGGAAATTTGGCTCGGGGACAAGTTTCACCACGAGTCACTGAGCCAGGCTTTTCTTTCCCATGAGATAATCTTGGGCGGGGCAGACAATCTCTTAAAATTAAAATACAATGAAAATACATGGGCTTCCCAGGGCTTAGGGTAAATCTCTCTTTCCTTGTTTTCTCAGCAATCAAGCCAGCCTCTGCTGCAGCCTTCCTTACTCGGGCCTGTGGCATGGAGGGCAGCGCTGCGCTGAGGAGCAAGGCTGGGCTTTCTGGCCGGGGCCTTGTGGCCACTGCCCCTACAGCCGTCAGCTGGTGGCAAGGAAGCACCCTGCGGGGCCGTGGTGGGACGGGTTGGCCTGCTGCCGGGGCACCTCCGTGGCCCTGCGGCAAGTCGGGCAAGGGCTGCTGAGCCCCCTTCCCGTGGCATCCCCTCGCATGGGTGCCCTGCAGGCTGTGCAGCCCCTGGCATGGTGGAGCTGCTCCTCAGCCACAGGCAGAGCCAGGCTGGACAGGAAGAAGCCATGGGCTGAGGGCTACCCCTGTGGTGTTGCCACCATGCCACTGAGTTCTAAGGCTCAGTGGGGACAGAGGGAGAAGACAGGGTGTGCCAGCTTGGCATCCCATCAGAGGCCTTGCTGTTTTGAGACCCCTAACCCAGCAGCCCGCATTGCTTTCTTATCCGGAGGGGACAGCCAACACCACGTGCTTCAGCAGGGCCTGTCACGAGAGGACTCGGCTCTCCCACCAGAGGCTGGGTCCCTGCAGGGCGAGATGGGAGAGAAAGGCTGGGAAAATGCCGCTTGAGCAGCGCAGATGGGCTGGAGGCACTATTGCCAAGCATGGGCTGTTCTCCTGCCGGGAGCCCTGGGTCCCTGCAGCAGGCTGGGAGACAGGAGGAGCACCGGGGAATGGGCAGAGCTTCAGAAAGTGCTCATTCATCTTCCCTGCCAGTAAGGCAGAAAGCGCCCGGGGTGGGATGATGACGCACTGCACACCTGAGATCGTTTTCATGGGAATAGACCCGTGAGAGACGGTGAGAGGAAGAGTCAGGGAAACTCTCCCAGAGCTTCAGCCGGTGTCAGCATTCACAGGGCAGATTTCACAAGATAAACAAAAGCCTTTAATAACCACAGTGGAGCGAGACTTTGAAACCCTGTGCAATCCCTGCCAGGAAAGCAGAGCAGCAGAGTCCTCACGCAGCGCTGGGGCTGCCAGCCAGCAAGAGCCTCGGTGGCTGTGAAGGAAAAGGCCTTGCAAAAACCCGAATGTACAGATCCCAGAGTGGGTACCTGGGCTGCGCTCCTAGCCGTGGGTAGCAACATGCAGGTGCTATATATAGCGCCGATGAATATTCATGCCCTTTGCTAAGGGGTTTTAATAAGATGGAGCAGATGAAAGATGTCAGCCACCCTGGAATATTATCTGGGCAGCAGTGTGTAATCTGAAGGGAGGGTATGTGAGGATATGTTATGCTGTGGTATCTTCCATAGGGTGATTGGTGTTGCTTTATGTAAACCAAACAGATTTGTAGAATTACAAGAGTTATTAGTGTGTATAACAGAAAAATCTTACATGTATGAGACCCCTGCCAAACGACACTAAGCCTGAAATACAGGGATAATGTGCTAACCACTAAAATACATCTACAGGGAGGAGCACAACATCCTGAAACACCTGTCTATCTGCCTTCCGAGTTCCCTTTAAGAGCAGGGGAACAGCTTCCTGGTCCTGCCTTCCCTTACAGTGGGCTTATTCACTGTTTCCAAGCATTTCTTTTCAGATGATAAAGGCACTGTGGTAGGTGCTGGGAGACAGGAAAAGTCTAAATCTGATTGGAGTGATCAGAAACTTGGAAGTGCTAACTCTGGCTTTAACATAATTCCCCTGTGTAGTTTTGGGTGAACGACTTTCCCCTCTCCATTTGAAACAGGGAGCTCCCTGCCCTCCATGGTGTGGAGTTTTATTAATTGGTCTTCACAGAGTGCCATAGAGGATGAAGGGTTATGGCCAGGAACATCACAGCATTTTTGCTCATGTTCCTCACAATGGGACGAAAGCCCTGAGATGTGTCCAAACGCCAATCTCCATTATTGTATTTTCTGAGTTTAGTAGATCTGGGAAACCACACACTGTGATCGTAGCTCCAGCTCTTGGGTTCAGGCACTTAAGGGAGAAATGCAGAATTCATTTAGAGCACGTCTCCAACCTTCAGAGCTGGTGAAGGAAACCTGGAACTGCATGTTCTGGAAAACAGGGAATGTTCTGAGCAGAGAATGGCATGCTCCGGGGCCCAGCCTTCCCCGTGCCTTGTCAGGGTGAAGTCAGCCCGTGAAGGGGCAGCTTCCTTCTGCTGAGCACCAGGTTCACTGATGCTGCCCTTCAATGTTTTATTGGCACCCACGGGGAATCTTTGGCCACAGCTGTGGTCTAAATAATTACAGAGTGGATGAGGGGCCGGCATGAACATTCAAAAGTTACAAACAAGACTAGCTGCTCTTCCCCAACCCCCTCCCTGTGCTTGAAGGAGAATAACAGAGTAGGAAGAGACCAAGTCCAGCTCTCAACCCTCTGTCCTAGAGCATGGCTTTATTGGTAATTAAAAACTACATCTCAGCTTAATTTTCTTCCCACATTTGGCTTTACTTTATCTTACCCCATCTCAAAGAGACATGGCAGTCCTTTCATATCCTCACTGGAGTTCACAGAGGTTTGCCAACATTAATCATAGACAATTACCTCTGCATCTTTAGGCTGGGATATCAGACCTGAGCCTAGGATGACTCACTGCAAAATCACTTCCCCCTGCGAGGTTCTTCCAGACATCTCCTTTGCTCGGAGACCTCAGTGCCTTTGGTCATTGCAAGCCCCAGCTACTACCCAGCCCCACGTACTTCACATCCCTGTCTTTTCACCTCATCTGGTGGAACTGAGAATAAGGTTACAGGCTGGTTCTGGCCAGGCAGTTTCACATTTTTATAGATTAGCTTTTTCCAATGAATTTTGGAGTGAAACAGTCCTGTTCTGGTGAGCATCTGCTGCAGTGCAGACAGATCCATTCTCAGCAGTTGGTCTTGGATGAACCCTGGAGCAACCCAACCACACTGACCACTCCTGACTTGAACATCTTCAGGACTGCCATCTTCCTGCTGAGAAGAAATGAGCTGTGCCTCCAGCCCTTGAAGCTCTCAACCTAGATGCCACTGCCTCTCTGCTTCTCCGCTTTGTTGTACAGACAGCTCCCGTTCTGGGGTGGGTTGGGAAGGGAAGAAATTGACTGAAAATAAACCGTGTCTCAGCAAAAACATGGCAGTCATTAAGGGATAATCTAATCCAAAAGATTTTACAGCCTCTCCAGGCCACCACAGCTAGGGTGAGCCCTGTCTCATCAGTGCTGACCCAGTGGGGTATGACTGATTTAAGCAAAGCATTTCCCAGTAGTTACAGTTCTGGCTGTAATGGAGATGCCCGGTCATCATGCTGATTGCTGACTGCCAGGTTGCACAATAAGTTTGTTCTGAAGCCAGCGAGAGCGGTGTGGTGAACACCCTGAGATGGCAGGGCCTGGCCAGGTGGTGGGCCAGAGCCCATGGAGCTGCCCATGTCCGGCTGAGCACAGAAAGGCCACAAGTCTTAGTTGGTGAGCAGTGAGGCAAAGCAGGTATGTGAGGCAAAAACACAAATGTCTCCTGCATACTCACTCAGGACAACATGCTCAGCTGTTGGCAGAGAGAGCGAAAAAAATGAGTTGTCACCTCCATCCCAGGGGTGCTGCCAGTGACAAATTTTCTGATAACAGGGACAGAATCCCAATAAAGAAAACAGCCCTTTCTTTGACTGCCACTTTCCTTTTTTATAAAACCTGTTATCATCTTCTTAACCAATTCCTGTTTCTTAAAAGGACAACAGCCTCCTCACCAGTAGGAATTACCTCTGTGCTGTGGAGAGGACAGTGACATGAAAAGCAGGCTTATCTGACAGGGCCAGCCTCTATCACAGCAAAACACTGTGGTGCGTAACACGGTGCAACACTGTTTTGGTGCCCATTGTTCCTTTGCATAAGTCTTTGAACCAGAGTTAGTAATTATGGGAGCTGCGCTGTAGACAGCTCCTCAGCAGCTAATATGTTTATCAGCGGAGCATCAATCTGACTGACTTCCAGGAGGTGGAGATGGCATGGGGTCATGCTTGCGTCAGCTCATCAGCCCTGCAGAGCTGGGATGATCTCTTCCTTTGTCTCTGTGAAGCAGACAGCATCAGTGGAGTTCCCGTCCTTGATTTAGATAGCTGCCTCCATTCGACAGGAACAACACGCAAGGCTTAAAGGCATTGCAAAGGTGCAGAAGTGTGTCCTGCCGCTTTTCAGAGGATGAGAACAAGGGGGCTTTCAAATTAAATGAACAGATCTAGCTAGGTTAAAACACATGTTGTCAAGAAAACACAAAGGTTTGCTTTCCTCTCACCCTGTCTGAACTTTGGCTGAGTGCTGCTGGCAGACAAGTGACTTAGAAACAGTCACTGGCCGCAGCAAGATCCTCTTTGACATCTACCCTCAGGTGGGAGGAGCAGGGATGTTCAGGCAGCAGGGCAGTCCCTCTGATTTGCCCTCAGGTGAACACGCAAGTCTCAGCCTCCTTGTACACTCTGAAACTCTGAAGTATTTCTGAAACCTCTGTTCTTATGTCAGATTTATCACTTATCCTATAGGGCTATACTATCCAGTGCTCTAACCATCAGATATGTGAGTTGGCACTGTTTGGGACAAACTGCAAGGAGAGCTTCAGAGGTGGATACTGGACAGCCTCCTCGCTGCGTTCTGAGCTTGCTCTCGCTGGGGGAGAAAAAGAAATTTTTAAACAAAATAACAATTTTTGATGCATATTACATGGGTATGGACAGGACAAAATTGAAGGAAGGCTGCAAAGTGGAAGATGGTTTCTTGGCCACAGAGTCTGGAGGTTCTGGATAGATTTTCAGCTGGAATACTGAGGGCAAACCCTTCTCCTTGAAGACAGAACATGGCTTGTTTATGAAAACTAATAGACGAAAAAGTTGTAGAAAATAGAAGGTAAGTGAACTTGAGTCAGGAGGCCTCTTCCAGCCCTGTGTTCAAAAGCAGTTTCAAAGCACTGCTCTACCTTACAATTACCACGGGGCTGGGGACAGCTCCTGAGCTTTGCCCAGCTCTGCCACTCATCTCCATGAGAAATTTGGACTGTACTATGTGCAATGTGTATTGCTCCACTCTAATTGCAGCACAGACAAGCACAGACTTGGGCAGGAACCAAACACGATTTGTCTCATTGCTAGCTCTCAGTGACCAGTTTTAAGAAGCATCATAGCAGCATCTTCAGTAGGGACCTGGCCTCCCAGCAATCCCTGTTTTTCCTGAGAAAGCTGGGCAGCGAGCTGGTTTCCTTGCTGCTAGGTTTGGGACAAGAACTCTGCCCCATCAGCCACCCACAGGTCTGGGCTCACAAAAATCTGCCCCAAACACTGGGGATGGGAGCAGAGCACCCCAGCAGACAGCCCCAAAAGCCATGGCATGGAGGCAGCAAGCTTTCTTGGTCACAGGGAGGTGGCCAGGTGAGCTCTGAACATAGCAAGGCAGATTTTTGTTTTGCTCTCTGCTCCCAGGAGATGAAAGGCACCTTGGAGAGGAGTTTGGCGGTTCAGTGTTTACATGTGGGTCCGAGCAGCTGCAGGGCAGGGTAAGCTGCGACAGCAGGCAGAGAACAAGAGCCACGTGACTGCTCGGTGGGTACCCACAGCTGCCCTCTTTACTTCCCACGCTCAGGCTCAAGCAGAATCCCAGATCAACATCACATTCCACCGAAGTTGAGCAGAGCTTCCTACGACGGCTTTCTGCCAGCCCTGCTTTGGAGCAGCAATAACATGCCGAAGGTTGCAGTGAGGTTTTGTGAGGAAAGTCACCTTTAGGCCTCATCAGCTGTGCTGAAGAGCACCATTGAAAAGTTGGGTGAGAAGACAGCTGGGTCATTTTTACCTCTACACAGCTGCTGGGCATCACCCAGGGATAGGAGCTGGAGCGCAGGTCTCATGTAGATACACTGGGGGGATGTTTCCTTACCATGAATTTTTCTGTAGGACTGCAGTTGCCTTTGTTGGAATTAGAGGCACCTTTGTTTTTGCAGCAAGGTCACATTTTTGTTCATTAGGGCTCCCATGGTGCTTTCTGCAAAGCAGAAGTGTCCCACACAGTGCCAAAATCTCCCCTGTGGTTCAAAAATGTGTTACCACTTCATTTCCTGGCACCATTGTTCCTGGTGCAGAAAGGGTCCCAGGGACATTCAGAGTGACACGCTTCCTGCGTGACCACAGAAAGTTGCTATCTGTCTGGTGCTGTTATATCTTGCAACGCGTATCAGAAGTCCGACACACCTCAAAAAAAAAAAAAAAGGACACAAAAAAAGTGAGTGCTGAGAGTCAAACAAAAGTAGAGTTTATGGGAAAGCGGAGAGGGGCAGGCACGAGAAATAGGAAGTTGGGCTCCGAGCAAGCCCTGTCACGCTGCGGGGACCTGCTCGACCTGCCTGCCATGTGACCGCAGCTCTGCCCGCCCGCCGGCTGCGGTGGGAACGGGGCTGTGCAGCGCTGCAGGAAGGTCTCCACCGGCCGGGACGTTCCTGCCAAGCCGATGCACCTGGCGACAGTCGGCTGCAGCCTTGCTGCAGGCACGTGTGCGAGCATCAGGTGGCTCTGCAGAGGAAACAGCTGTTTATGGGTGATGTCTCATATGGGGCTTGGGAATAGGTTTGGGGAAGGTGACAGAGGAGGATTCAGTAATCTCTGACCTGGGGGTGTGTCTGGTTGCCAAAAACGATTAGGCATATTCACAAGTGACTGCTGCTCAGCCTCCATCCCCCTCTTTAGAGAAGAGGAACATCCCCCTGACTCAGAGCATCTGCCTTTTTCCTGCTGTGCAGAGCACAAGCACACGGCTGAGCTCTGAGCTCACTGACAAGAGGCAACACTCATCTGAGAAAGCGAGCACCTGGGCACAGCAGCCCCTCTCCATTTCAGAGCAGAAGCAGCAGACCCCAAAGGCAATTGCTCGCTGGGTTTAACCGTTCTGTTTCATTAGATATGTATCAATGAGGCTGTCTCAGGAGAAGAAATCATTAGGAGCTATGCAGCAGAAATGGCATTTCTTGGAAGGATTCAGGTGGGACAGTAACCTCTGGGGAAGGACAAGCACCCTGTGCTCCCCATTGTCCTCTTTTCTCCAGTTACTGCTCTTGAGATGAGGCCCCGAGGCAATGACTGTGCATTTGTGCTGTTTCTGCCCAACAGAGTAAGCAGAAGCGGGGCACCCGTTCTGCAGGTTGTCCTATATTTGAGAGCGCCCGAGCTACAAAACCCTTCCAGAGGAACTGCTCTGGAGGGCAGAGAGTGGTGCAGGGACACAGGGTTTGGTCCCCTCCAGCCCAGAAACCTGCAGAGCTGTTCAGAGCTACCCTGCCAAGAAAAGTGTTACCAACACTGGTTTTCCACCCAGGGGGGAAGTCTGACCAAGCGGTGTCCCACTTTACACATGACACAACGACTGCGTGAAGGAATGGCGGAGCACGTGGTGCCAGGGATGCAGCTCTGGAAAGGGCCATTCTCCTGACCCACTGACAGACACACCTTGTCCTGGCGACTCAACTCAGCTGTGCAAGACAAGCGGCCACTTTTGTCCTAAATGCAGGTGCTGCTTGAGCCTTCACCCCAGGCTGTCACAGCCAGCTGCCTTCTGCTGCAGCAGTCCCGGCTGCAAGGCAGAAGCCATGGATTTACCCGTGTTTTTCACCACCACAGCTCCCTGGCTCCTTCCTCACAGCCTGCTCACAGCGGGCTGTAAGAAGTTTCCAGCCCACAGCCGGTTAATCACCCACAATTAACATAAACCCGAATGCAGCAGCGGGGAATAAATGAAAGCTGGGAAAGCCCCCTTTTCCCAGCAGCTGGATGAGGCAATTTACAGAGAGCCTGGAGGTGCGGGGAAGAAGGAGCCTTTCATGAGGTTGCTGGTCCATGTGAAAGGCTGGGTGAGGGCAGTCTGGGGCAGCGCTCCCCACAGCCAGCCCTAGTACCTGGGGCCGAGGCAGGACAGCAGGTGAGCTGCGGCCCCAGACACCGATGGGAACCAGGGGAAGCTCGCCAAGCCACGGGCAGGGTCTGGGGCACAATAGCTGTGTCGTTCCCAGTCTGCAGGTGGAAAGACAGCCGAGCAGAGACGTGGCTTCACGAACAACCAGCTGGATGTAATTTTCTAGAGCCTCAGCCCAGTGCTGTAGACCCAGGGCACATGGGGCTGGGGAAGGCTTTGGGGCTGATGGCGATAGTTTGACATTTCTGGCTTAGCTACCCCGAAAGGCACCACAGCTTTCTACAGGAGCCCAGAAGGTTTCCCCCTGCCAGCCCTAGCAGTGCTAACATAAGGGTAACAGGGGATTACCCTTTCGTTTGACAGCTAGGGAGAAGATCAAGTGTATTGCAAAACTTCACGCGAGACTTAGATCAGCTCCTTCCGCCCATGGCCTTGCAGAAGAAGAAAAGGGTGAAAAAATACCGATGAAAACAAACAGCTGTTTTCTCAGTGCTCAGGCTTCTGTCTGGACCTCACCCAGCTTCCTCAGGGTTGGCCAACAGTGGAAGTTTCCCTCATACACAATGCTTTTAGCATTCAAATGGCAGTGTTTGGCTGCACTGATGTTTGCAAGTAGAATCCTTCAGATGCTTACTCATTTTCCTGATGGCAGGTAGTTTCATGGGGTTTATAGCCTTGCGTGCCTCAGTAGTGCAACAGGAATGCAACAGGAGAAGAAGATAAAGTCTTGCTGGCTGAGAACATGCATATTTAAGATGATGGGAAGAATGGCACTGGGCCCACACAGTGCCAGCTCTTCCCTCTATCCACCGGGTCGTTCTCTGAGAGGATCCGGGGAGATAAGTGAGAGGAGGGTGGGAGTGGTGTTGGAGGGATCAGTCAGCAGAAGATAGGGCAGGAAAGAGGCAATTCCTGGGCACATTTGTTTTTCACTTGAAACAGATGAGCTCAGGCTTTGGGGAAAGGTAAAAAGACCTCCCCCTCTCCCAGAATATGAGGGCAAAAAAGAAAGGAAGATCTGTTGACAGGGCGTAATTCGACAGCATGAGCAGGTACAGTTTCTAAATATGAGAGAGAACCAGTTCAAACTGGTTTAACAGAAACTTTGTGCACCAAAAACCTCTAGCGAAGGTATTAGAATAGCAGCGTTGCATCCTCAGCAGCAGCTGCTTCTGCTCTGCTGCGCAGCCACGCAGTCCTGCAACTACCCCAGCACTCCCCAGTGTCTGCCCCTGGAGCAAAGCCTCCTCGAGCAGGTCACAAATGCCCCTCCATCCTCTAATACAGATTTTGCAGCCGGTGTGTGATGAGGCTTAGAAGGAACAGCTGCCAGCTTCTGAATTTGGTGGCATTCTGCAAAAAGGCAGTTAAGGCTTAGTTTGGTTTTAATGAAAGCTCTGCTGCCTGAAGTCCTGTGATGACATTAAAAAAAATCTCTTATTTTGGTAAAAACATACTGTAAGTTTTAGTGGAGGGAGAAGAAGTCAGAAAAAATCTGGGAAGTGGATCCAACTACTAGATAGAAAACAAGAGGGAGAAGAACCCCTCACTTTTTTTTTTTTTAAACTGCCATGTGCAAGATTTTTCTGCTGGACTCATGACCCCAGGAGCTGGGTCTGGCTCAGTATAACCCACACAAAACCCAGGGGAAGAAGACCCAGTGCACGGAGGACCCACAAGAGGCTCACAAGACCTACAGTCAACTTTCTGCTCTCCGAAGGCTGTCCCAGTTCTCCCCTGCCTCCTAGGGGGCTACGAGGCTCGGAGGCTGGCTGGGGCATGGTAACACGGACCATAACGGATGGGGAGGAAGGGAACAAGACCCCACAGCTTATGGGGCTGCTAGATGGCCATGGCGTCTCACACTTTAGTGCCCGAGGCCAGCACCACAAGGTGTCTCTGCTGGTTCAACATCAAGGCAACACCAGGCAGCACTAAGATATTGCTGCTCCTCCTTGTGGACACCTTGGGGGCTGGCAAACCTCTTTGGGAACCTGCTCGGGCTGCACAACAACACCCAAATGAATAAAAAACTGCACCAGTGCAGCTGGCAGCCCGCGCTGCAGGCACAGGCAGCAGCGCTTGATCCCCGGGTGCAGGTGGGAAGGGAACAGCTCTCACCATGCCTACGTGAGAGGGCTGCTATGACTTAATTTAGAGAAGAGTTTCTGGCTGGGGCAGAGCTCGAATTTTTGGGCCAGCACCACCAATGCTTTGCCTCGTGAGCGGCTGCAAGTTTTTTTTTTTACAATTTTGAAGCATGCAGCATGCGGGTCAGGTGTGTCAGAGCAGAGAACGAAGACACAGGCACCATGTCTGTGCTGAGATCTGTGGAAATTTCTCCTCTTCCTGCTGGAGCGCTTGGCTGGCTCCACCAGAGCCCTTAGCCTCTGCAGCCCACACCAACTGCCAGCTGTCATCTTGTACATCCTCTCATGCAGGCAGGCTCTGGGCAGCTTGGTACATCCATTAATGAAACAGTGGGTCTGGCCTTTGCCGGAAATCTCCTAGAGCTGTTACAGGAACCAATGGCAAGTTTCAAAACTCCCAACGTGGCTGCAGATGAGGATATTTCAGAGAGGCAACCACTGACAAAGGGCTCCAGTAACTGTCACGCCTAAGGCTGCACCTTGCCTAGGAAACAGTCACTTCCCTGTGACACTGGTCAGCCAAGTTGCCTTGCAAAACAGCTCCTTCAGACCTTTCTACAGTCCATGTTGCAGAACAGAGTGGATCTCCTATAATTTCTCTTAAATAAATGCTGCTATAGCTGACTGTATTTCCCTGTGGCTGTAAGTTATTATACTAACACACAGTTCTGTGCTTGATGGCCAAGGGAGATTATTTCCAACTTCTCTCTCCATTTCTTCAAGGAGAAAAGAAGGAGTGTCTGCAAAGCTTTCATAGCCTATTCCCCACACAGGCACTACTTTAGCAAACAATGTTTGCTTCCTAAATCCCAGAAAGCCATGGCACTTCAAATCTGCATCTGACCTTACTCTGGAAGAATGTCTTCAAACAGGACATGTGTAGGCACAGGCTCCAGCTGACCCCATTGCCATGCACAGAAAACCCCAGGACAGTTTTTACAGAAGGCTGTTACCCAAATGTGGAAGGAAAGAGAAGGCCAGAGCGATGTGGTCTTCCAAGGACTTGCAATAGGGCCTTGGCACTGCAGGAGGGCTCCTGTGCAGCTTCTCACCTTCTCCCACAGCACTAAAAGAGCTATTTTGGGTTGTTTCAGAGCAGACAGTGAGGCAGATAGCAATTGAACTTCCCTGATGACTTCTTCCCCTTTTGCAAGTCTTCACTCTGCTTCCTGAACAGGATAAAGAAATCCTGAGAAATTCCACATCTAGTAGCAACTTTTTCGTTGGTGCCTACCCTGAGAAACCCCAAGTTGTCCCCACTTTGGAAGGAAGGCCCTGTGGAGGGCTGGTGGGGCTGCCGCAGCTGCTCTGCTTGCATCCAACTGCAGCATGTCTTTGGCTTGTCCTCACCTGGGAGCTCAAAGCCTCTGAGTCCACGCCTAGGGGCTCAGAGTACGTGTCAGTGGGAGCAAGTCTGGTCAATCCTAGTGCTTTTACTAAGGAGGGGAAACAGCATTCAGGATTGCTTTTTACATTCTGTGGAGCACAAAGACAGGCCCATTCCTCCTCCCCCCTGGGTTCACAGCTCTCTTGATAACCTGAATGAACTATTTGACCTCAAAGCCAAAATGATTTCTTCCTTAAGCAATAAATTAGGCCGAGGAGCAGAAGCAACTTATCAGAAAGTATCACATCACCATGGCCTTTGTGCAGGAGACAATATTCTGGCCTGCCACTGCGGAGCCATCCCCTGTGGTGCCGGGGGCAGCTGCTATGTTTATTTACAGAGCCATTGTGCCACAGAGAAGCCGGAGACACCCGATATTAACTGTGAGTTAATGCTTCCTGCTTCAGCCCTGCAGCCACACAAGGTGTCCCAGGGCCTGCTGGGATCAAGTCACCCAAAAGCTCAGGCGAGCCCCCAGCAGCTGGAGCAAGATGGTGAAAAGCTTTGCAGGACATGAACGGCTCTGTGGTCTTCCTTCTGAAAAAGTGGAGGCCACAAACAAATCAGAGCAGACAAAGTGGGACAGGCAGCAGCTCCAAGGCTTGGGCGAGCCCGCCATCCTCCCCAGGCCCTGGGACCCTCCGGGCAGCAGCTCTGCCCCGAAACCAGTGCTGCAGACAGCTGCTTGTCTCTGGCTCCAGGCAGGGGAAGAACTGGTGTTTGCTTACGGTCAGGCACAAGCAAGGAAGCAAGGCTCAGCTCACAGCAGGGTGTGCAGGCAGAGCAGGGTGACCCCACATGGTGCAACCCGGGCTGTGCAGGGCTCGACTGCAGATTTACAGTCGTCAACTGAACAGTAACTGAGGCTCTGAGCTTCCCTGGGTCACGTTATACTGATGTCCTGATACCCATCGTGCTCTTCATCACAGCTTGAAACACAAAGACATGCTTTAAGTTAACAAGGGTGTAACATAGGTAGCCTTCTCTCTTTGCACGTATCAAGAGAAGCAGCCTCGGTTTCCAACATCCAAGCCACAAGTTGCCCACTCCACGCCAGGACTGGTGACTCCGTCGGCTGGCCTGAGTGCCTCCTGGGGCAGCCCTTCAGAGGGCACACATGGATCATGTGGGTGCAAGCAGCTGGACAGAACAGCTGGCGTGGGTCAGGTGTGAGGGGAGAGGTGGCAGTGATGGAGCAAAGTGCAGAGCAGAGTGCAGGGGAGAAAACCTTCCTGTACAGGGGAGCAGTGTTGGGAAGCCCAGCGCTGCCGGCTGGGTGAGGCAGGGGGAAGGCAGCTCAATTCTAATGCTCATCCATTGCCATTTGCTAAGCTTGCATTGCAGTGCTTGAGAGATCACCAGCCTGGAGAAGCAGCTAGAGCAGGTCCTGTTTGAAGTGCAGTGTCTGTTCTTGGTTTCAGACCAGAACCAGTCTGACCAGCTGGAACCCAGTTTCAGGTTACACCCAGCCTCATCTCTCTCAGACTTAGTGGGCAATGATCTCACTCCCAGCACACCCCAGGCAGGACTGCTCTCTCCAGTTAACCCTACCTGCTGCATTCGCCTGTTTGTGCTGTGCCCCCCCACCCAGCCCTCCCCAAACCACGGGACCGTGTCTGCAGCACCTGCAGATGAAAGGGTGGGAGATAGCAGGCATGGGAACAGCACCTTCCCCTCTGCGGGTCACTGCTTCTCAAACACCACTCCCAAGTCAGATAAGACAAACAATTCCCTTTTATTGCAACTTGTATTATCAGAGTGAATGCACAAAAAGTAAATCAAGATGGTAAGTTTATTGCATAGGCTGTGGGAAAAACAGAGCGATGGAAGAAATGATATGAGACAGACTGAAAAGCTGTGGAGGAATCTGACCTGCCTCAGGGACACTGACGGAGATGTCCATGAGCATGAGCCCCCCTGTAATAGGGAGAAGCAAGCAGCCAGACTGCCACCAGTCTGTGGGCAGCCATTTCCTCCCTTCCAGCCCAGGCATTGGCACAGCATGGTAGCTCTCCTGGAGCTTCATGTTGGAGCTGAGCCAGCCCTGAGCCACCAACAGAGCTTTCCAGAGCCACTCTGCCCTCAGCCCTGAAAGAGTTCAAGCATTTTAACTAAAATCTGTACATAGGTTTGTGCCTTCTTACACGCACACACACACACACCCCCTAGTTTTGTCTCTCTTCACAGCAGTTTTCCAGGAGCAGCAGCCATGGGGGGTTCAGGGACAGGTGCATACCAGGGACCACAGAAACATCAGCCCTCGGTAACCAAAGACACAGCTGGGCTCACCTTGCACCAAGAGGGACTGGCCAGCAGGAACAAGGATATTTGAGGACAGTAGCTGGCCTGATGCCAGGGACTCAGGCCAGTGGCTGTGTGCTCAGACACTGAAGTGACACCAAAGTAGCAGCACAAGCTTTCTCAAGGGAGCAGCAGCCACCAGCGCTGCTTGGTGGCACAGTCAGGGCCACGCAGATGGCCTCAGAAATTCCTTCAGGCATCCCTTCCTTCACTGAGCAGAATTCTCCTCAACAACCTCTCCTTCTCTTCCTCCCTCAAGGATGCTTCCCAAACCCCAAGCAGTACTTCCCCCAAGGTTTCTGGGCAGCCCCTTTGGGAGCACAGGTTGGCAGCGCTACCACGGGCAGCACTGGCTGGCACCACAGCAGCAATAGGGAGCTGAGTCCTTCTGCCCGCTCCTCAACATCAGCAGGAAAAGCAGGGGCATTCCCTTTCACTTCATGTGAGAATAAATAGATATTTTGTCAATGTGTTCAGGGTCAGACTGAACACCAGAAAAGCAACCAGGGCAACTCACAGAGAGAAAACAGTGGACACATACTGTACGTAGGTGGCTGTAACATGGCAGCCAGGCAGAAAAAAATCTAGGTGTGCTTTTCTGTTAAAAAGCAAAGCTTAATGATTAAAACAGGTGTTTCTTTTTCCTTCCATCTTGAGAACAGGAACCACTGGAGAGTCGCAGGGCTCTCAGAACAGGTCCAGCCAGTTACCTGAAGCACGCAGCTCACTATGACCAGGAGGACAGCTGGAAGGCAGAGCCACCTTGCAAAGGTCAGGGGGAAAGGGCAGAAAATACGAGGCTGGGTGGAAGGCAGTGGCACTGCACACACACAATTGCTGGCCCTGGTGAACTTGCACCATTTACCAATATGAATGCTACACGGATCGAATCTCAAGGTCCTTCAGTAAGCAGAGCTGAGTTGTGCTCCAGGTCTGAGCAGGAAGAAAGACGTCATTCAGAGTTTCACTGGATTGTTTGAGGTTAGGAAGGGATAGACATCAGAGAGCATCAAAATGCTCCCAGGTCCTCAGTCCAGAGCAGCCATTTAGCCAGGACAATCACAACCACATTACTGCCAAATCATGGCTAGATCTTGGCCTCATGCTACCAATGTCTTCAAAGAAAAAAAAAAAAAAAAAAGAGCTGTCCAGGCACAGGCCTCTGTCTAAAAGCAAAACTCCAGAAGTTCTTGGGAATATCCCAGTGCGTGGCTGGAGAGAGAGAGGCTGTAGGTCAGACTGGTTTGGTGGCACCATTATAAAACAGATGCTCGGTGTCCTCTGTGGTGGACAGGGTGGAGTTGGTAGTAGTGGTTGGCTGGCGGCGGCGGCTCTTCCTCCTGTTCTTCAGGAAGAAGTAGCCGATGATGGCCAGGACCACCATGATGCAGATTCCAAGAAGTACGGCAATCACCACCTCAAAGGCACCTGCAGGGGACATGTGAACTTGTTAGGGAGGCTGCTCCACAAGTTCTGGTGCAGCATGTCAGGAAGAAGCAAGCACAAAAGCTGTGCTGGCAAAGAGAAGAAGGGGTGGGCTGACAGCAGGGAGAGCACTGCAAAACTGAGTGAAAGAGAAAGAAGACAACCACGTGGCATAAGGGTCTGCACAGGGTATTGCGGTTCTCTCTCCCGGATCACAGTTCCTTCATTTCTTGGATGTACCACGCCCTCTAAAGGCCGTTCGGTGACTTGGGCAGACTTGGCTATTTGACACACGCATGAATATCAAACCCTTCTCCAGCGCTGGCCTTTCTTCAAACAGCAATGGGGAGGCCACAAAGGGAGCTCACAGAGAGCACCCCCTGGCCAGGATAATGCAATGAGAGTGAGCTGCGGTGGTGGATGGGCTGGGTTTGTGGGGAAAGCTCGTAGCAGTGCTGCGATCACACAGCAGTCAGCTGCCCTCTACCACCGACCAGGCTCCTGTGTCATGGGTGGAGATGATGTATTTGAGGTCTGGGGTGAATGTGAGGGTTAAATCACTCTCCAGGGCTGAAGAAGAGACGTGCATAATAATTTCAGTTCTCTACTAAAGAAAGAGGTCTTACAGCTCTGTGATGGAAGGACACCAAGCTTCATGTGTTATTCTTTTATGAACTTGTAATCCAATGGCTTTGGTGTTCTTTACAATTGTAGAGAGGATGTATAGCATCACCAGACTTCCCCACAGTCTAGCACCCAACATTATTTACATACCAACTTAGGGCATCCTTTTTTTTCAGAAGTTAGCGGTCTTTCTGTAAACATGGCCCTTAGGGAGAATTTTCTGTGACATTTTTTGATGATGAACACTGCAGCATTCGTGCATGTGGATGGAAAGAAAATGAGGAACCTCTGCTATGTTCTGCTGAGTCACAGACACAAGACAAATTGGACCAGAGATGCACAGTCCACTGAAGAATATTTCAAGACACTGCTAGCATCCCACAAAACCCACACTGCTCCCTCAGCCTCAGAAGGGACATGGGGAATAGGTAAAATGGTTATTATTTCCAAGGAAAGGCAAAGTATTTTTCAGGACAGAGTGAAAGCAACGAGCAAGCTCTGTATGAGGAACTGTTACTCACTTAACATAGCGCTCTGAGGCTCAAAGGATTCCCATCTCCGGCCAATGGCATCTGCTTCTGAATTGGGAGCAGAGAGGAGGGAAAATAGTTTTACAAAGAAGGGAACAAGGGCAGTGACAGGTTTCTGAGGAGCATATTTTCAGTACCGTGAAGTGACCGAATGCATACAGCATCCTTCTCGACAGCCTGAGCTCTCAGGGCAGGCCTGTGAGGCACAGCATAGTTGAGGCTGGCACTTGAGAAGAGTGGCAACAGGTTGCCTCCTAGCAGATGCAGTTTGTCAGAACTACTGTTTCTGCTGTTAGCTTCCACAGCAACACCTACAGGGCACTGCAGTGTGAAAGTGTTCCCTCAGCTGTTTAAAACTTCTCCCTAATATATGTCATTGTGGATTTTCTACATCTCTCTCCTTTCACTTGTGGCGAATTGGAGCCAAGCTAGAACATCAAACTCTCTTTAGAGCCCAAACCATATCTCTGGCTAGTTTTGTCATGCTCCTCTGTACCCTTTTAAACATCTGCACCCAAGATGTTTTTCCAGCTCTGAAAAACAGCAGGCTGCGCTGCCGAAAGATGCTGTAGACATGCACTGTTTCCCATAAGCAATCAATGCATTGCAGAACATTGTGGGGCATGGCCAGGATCTGAGAACAGAGCTGCTTTGTCTGAAGGCTCCCAAGTCACTGCCTCTTTGTCACCACAGAACTTAATTCTGGAGGGATTTTCTGAGTCTGACCAGTAGAACACCAGCCCTCACTATGCCTGCTTACTTGTGATGCCTGAACACGATTTTGTGCACTCCTCCTCTTTTTCAAAGTTGTTCTGGTTGCCACCACAGCCCCCATAGGTGAAGCGGTCGCATTTCTCGGAGAAGGGGTTGTAGTACCAGCGGGGGATGCTCTCTGTGCATTGTCCAGTGTCAGGCAAGTCCACGCAGTGAGCTGGCAAAGCACAGGAGAGGTGCTCTAGTTAAAGCAGCATGTTCCCAGAGCATCAACATTTTCTGCTCATGACAGAAGAGCACAAGCACCGTGGCAGAGGGCACCCATGGTGAGACCTGCGGCTCTCGGGTGCCCACAGCCCAGCAGCAGCTCAGACTGGCATGGCCAAGGTGAGCTGCCACTACCAAACTGTGGGCTTAAGAAAAAGGCAAAAGCTGGCAGATGCCACCCTAGGTGCTCCTGACGTCATCCCAGGTGCTCCTGACAGTACATACCTTTCCTACGTGTGATGTTGATGTTCTGCAGTCTATTGAACTCACGAGCATCTGCAAGAGAAATATTTCACATTAAAACTTGTCTCACCAGTTGAATACAAAAAATAAAATAATTAAAAAAAGCTTCCATCTACACAGACATGGGCAGACAGGGCTTTCCTGCACATTTATTTGCTATAATAAGCCAGGGAAAGGGAGATACTACCTGAGGTTCTTAGACATCTCAAAGCTATGAGTGGAACACGGGAAAATAAATGTAGTAACTAGAAGCGATTCCTGATTTGAGTTCCACAAATAGAGAAGAAACTAAGGAAAGCAAAGGCTGCCTTCTTAAATTTTTCCATCAAGAAAAAAAGGGCAAAATGCTTTCACTCCAGGTTTTAAGAAATATGAAAAAGTAGTAGTTTAGGAAGTAAAAGAGGGCAAGTGAGATGAGTCATATGCTTGCAGCCTGGAAAGGCAACAAAATATCCACAGATAGGGAAGAGATTATGGGAATTCTGTGAGAGGAAGGGGAGAGGACAGAGGTATTACAGACTTTGGCAGCTCATCACTGTGCATTTACATTAGCATAATGTGAGGAAGTCAAGGGGACGATGACACTGGACAAACTGGAAGAAATAACAGCTCAATTTTCTATCTCCATACACTAGAAGGGAAGGTACGGTCATTCAGAGATAAAATATTGGAAGGGGCGGGCTCTGAAGCCTTATACACACAGAAAGCGGAAGGGAACATCCCAGCAGGGAGATCAGCTGTAGCAGTCAGCAGAGATATGGGAGATGGACAGAACCTGCAAATACGACAACAGTGCAGGAAGAACTCATGCGGGGTCAGGAGTGGGAATACAAGGCAACAAAAAGCATTGAGCCAACAGATGTTAACTTACATCACCCTCATCCCTGGGCAGATACTACATTTTCTAAGCCAGAATTTGAAGAACTTACATTGCTCACAATACACCTCGTCTGATCGATCAGCACAGTCTGGAGTTAGATCACACTCTAGATAGGCATCAATGCAGCAGCCATCCTTGCATCTGAAGAAGGGGGCCTGACAGTTCCCATTGCATACTGCATCAGAAACAGTTCAGTTAATTCATTAAAATTTGTTCTTTCTCCCTGCCACACAGATGTGTTATGAAGATGGTGATAGGGCTGGCAAAGGTCTCTCTTCAGTGCCACTCAACTCAAAAAAGAAAAAAAAAAAAATCATTTCTTGTTTATAAGCTCTGGGAACAACCATGCTTCCTCTCAAATCAGAAGCCCACAGAAGGTGGAAGCATGACACGGTGATGCCCCAGTCACCATGGGGACACGGTGACAGAAGACCCAGAAAAGGCTGAAGTACTCAATGCCTTCTTTGCCACTGTCTTTACCGGGAAGGACTGCCCACAGGCCTCCCAGGTCCCAGGCTTAAGGGCAGAGTCTGGGGCAGTGAAGCCACAGCAGAGGAAGATCACTGAGAAGTTTGTGAGCGACACCAAACGAGGGAAGCAGAGGACACAATGCCATGCAGGGAGAGCTGGGCAGGCTGGAGAAGGCTTGCAGCTCTGCTCGTGAAGTGCAAAGGCAAATGCAAAGACAAAACAGCAGATTAAAAGTCTCACACCTGCAACAGAACAATCCCATGCAAGAGCACCGGTTGGACTTGAAGAAGAGAGAAAGGACTTGTGCAGAGAGCCCTGGGGGTCAGGATGGACACGGTGGATGTTAATCAGCAGACAGATCTTGTGGCAAGAGTGTCCAACAGCACAGTGGGCTGGGAGAGCCAGCAGAGATGAGTGGCCATCCCCCTCTGCCCCTGAGGTGGTGCCAGCTGGTCAGTGCTGTGCCCAGGTCTGAGCTCCCCAGTGCACCAGACACTGGCAAGCTGGAGTGAAGCTGCAGAGACACAGCAAGAGGTTGGAGCACATGACATAGAGTGAAGTTATGGAAAAGACAGAGACAGACACTTTCTGGAGTTGCACAGTAATAGGATGAGCAGCAACAAACACACAAGCAACAAGGGAAACTGATTTGATAAAGGGGAAAAGAAAATATATTGAGGGCTGTTCAGAGAGAGCATAAAATCTCCTTCCTCAGAGATACCCAAAATCGGCTTGGACACAGCCCTGAGCAACCTGACATGACTCAAAGCTGGCCCTACTTTGAGTAGTGGGTTGGACCAGATGACCTGCAGAGGTAATTTCCAACGTGAATTATCCTATGACATGAAAGCATAAAGCTTGGTAGAGAAATTAATCCCCAACAGCTCACTTTCCACACTGAATGCTAATCAAAAAGCCACAGGAATGGAAATGAGACACTAAGCCTGAGCTTACAGCAGGATTTCACAGGGGTGCAAGAGGCTTACCTGGCAGTTGTCGCCCGCCGACAGAGCCTGAAGAGACAAGGGGAAAAATAAAGTAAATTTAGCACCACATCACTTTGCCAGCTTAGGATCAGCTTTATATTGCCTTCATATTTCCCCTAAGAAATGCGCGTTTCCTGGAACGAAGCCCTGCAGTGGTGAGGGGTGGAAATATGGACTCGTAGTTTAGGATTTGGGATGAAGATTTGGTGAGGGCTTCCGCAGCCAGGGACACACCAGGGACCAGGTGGTCCTGAAGCTGCTGGGCCAGAAGGAGTCTGCTCTTGCCACTGCCCTTTCTGTCTGGTTACAGCAACACGCGGCCGGTGGTGATGCTTGATGCTGACTAAGGGAAGCTGATGTGGCACTGACTAGGGGAGCAGTGATTCAGGAGCTGAGCACTGTAGGACTCCCCATCTATTATCAGCCTGGTCTCCTTGGCTTTCCAGACCCTACCTCTAGCTGCCCGCCAAGAAGCTGCATACCTGCCCACAGGGGCATCATGGTCCTATGAGAAAGAGGAGGCTGATTTTTGAAGCAGACTCACCTTTAACATTCCTGCAGGCAAGTTTACACTCCTCTTCTCGTAAGTAGTTGTTCTTGTTGGGCTTACAGCCACCGAAAATGAACTCCTGACACTGCTGAAGGGTTGGGTTATAATACCAGCGTGGAAAAGAGCCCCGACACCAACCAACCTTCTTTGGAGTCAAGCAATGCTCTGTCAAGAAAGTTAACATAAAAGGCTCTGGTTAGCTTGCTTTACCTTCATGCACACAAAGGAGAAAATCATCCAAAGGGAAGTTTGTTAACAATGTCTGAAAGATCTACCAAATCCTGAATGGCAAAGAGAAGGCAAGTAGGGAATCACTTTTTGTTTTCTTATGTGAGAGGGCAGAGTCACAAAACCAAATTAGAAGGTGCCATATTCATAAAAGCACACAGCAAAGAGTTCAGCTGTGAAGCTCCTTGCTTTGGGACGCTGCTGTGCAAAGATTCATCCATGGATATTCAACACAAAGACGCACGATTGGCTTAAAAAGGCTGCATGTTCCTTGGTGACTGGCCAAGCATACTAGGCAGTTACTGACAGTACGGCATGATCTTGATGTCAAGCGTCAAACTCTGGACACTGTTGGATGCAGTGTACTAGATTTCTGACAGACCTTTAGAGTGACCTGATATGGCTGTTCTTATATTTTTATGATACCTGAGCTTCATCATTAATGAAGCAATAATGAAACTCTCTGCTTGACTGCTAGTCAAACATTTGCCCAAGATATCCTTGCCCCTACTGCAGCTGTAATGCTGAACATTTTGATCATTAAACAAGGCTATCAAAGCAAAACACACAGATAAGGCCAGGGCCACTTTGACATCGCACAGATGGATCCACCTGTCCTGTGGCTTAAGGGAATTAGGCCCTTCGCAACAAAATCATGGAGTCAACGAGACCTTTTGACCTCTCCTTCTCTCTTAGACCCTTGGGTGTTCCCCAGGCTCCAGTCACTCTGGTGTTACCCAGCAGAGGGGGCAATGGCATGCAGAGAGGATCAGATTATTGCAGGCCACCTTTTCTGCAAGAGGGTGAGAAAACTCTAAAATAGATCGCTATGGATGCAGAGACCAAGCCTGGTCTGTTGTCTGTGCTCTCTTCCCATCTGCCCTGAGAAGAGCACTGGCAAAGCCAGAGAAGAACCCAGGCTTGGGGACTCCCAACAGAAGTCTGCAGGCTCACCTTCGGTCTGCTCAGGGTTCAGCACCATGATGGTGATGTCGGTGAAGTCTTGTTGCTGGGCGGTGTCCGTGACAGTAAGCTGGAAGACGTAAGTGCCCACCTGTAGGTTGGAGATTTCTACCTGGTCTTCTTCGAGCTTCTGAGAATGCAAAAGAAAGGCTTATGCAGGAAAGGCACATTGAATGAAGGGATGAGTGAAGCCACGCAAGACCCATGCTTCTGCTGCATTAGGAAGAAACAAGCGTGGCTGGAAACCCCTGAGCAGAATTTTGGCATTAAAAATGACTCAGTGCTATTCAATTCCCCCAGATCCAGGGGCCGGATTCTTACTGCTGATACCCAGCTGGAACAGCAGAGTGAAAGAGTACCACAAGCCCAATGAGAAATTTCTTATGTGGGGATGTTGTGAAGGCACATGGGAAAGGAAAAGAGGACTAAAATACCTGCAGACTTTATTTTACTTCTTTAAAAATGAAAATCATTACGAATAATTTATTTACCACATAGGAAATATGTTACATGTCTTTAAGAAATAGACACACTTCAATTTGAACATGACAAGTGTACTTAGTTACAGAGATAGAATAGAGTGCACATTTCTTTGCCTACTAAGAGGTTTCTAAAAGAGAAGAAATTATTTCGTTAGAGCAAAAAGCTTCATTATTGCCGACACAAACTTTTCCCCAACGTTTGTTGACAATGCTGGGTCTCCATTTCTATGCTGTCTCTGCTTTTTAATTACATTTCAAGACAGTGTTGACATATGTCATCTTAGTGTGGTTAACACTAAAAACACATTAGCTTAATACTAAGGGCCAGTGGTAAATTTGTTGTGGAATTTGTGGCCAGTGTCATTCAGGAGCTCCCACAGCCAAACAAAGAGCAAAGGGAGACTTGTTCATCACACAGAGTGCATCAACAGAGTGTTGAAATGCAACAATTGTGATAGCTCTAAAACACTTAAAACAAATTATTTTTAATTGTCTTCTCATATTTACTGCTTTTCCATACTGGATTTTAGGAGGTCAGGGGAGTAAAGATAAAGAGCAGATAAGGAATGCTAATAACAAATGACTCTTCTTGTTTTGGTTTAGCTTGTTTGGTTTTAGTTTGTTTGAGTTGTTTTTTTCCCAAAAGTTGCTTTGGTTGGGCTAGGGGAAAGGAAGGGGAGCAGCATTTCCGGATTCCCACAGCCCCCTCAGCACCCTAGAACCCGATATTGGCCCCAAAATCAGCTGCAGGCTGGCACACTCCTTTACTATCTCTCCCTGAAGGTGCCACAAAAGCTCCATCCAAGCTCCAAGGCCTTCTGGAGTATTTTGCAGAAGTTTAACAGCAAACATTTGTTCTTCTAAAGCCACAAGTCACATTTAACACCTACAAGGCAGTGTTCTCATCCCAGGGATCTGGGAAGCAGTCAGGAGACTTGGCTCCTTCTCCAGCTCAGCTCAACCTGGAGAGCCCAACCAAGAGCAGACCGCAGGTGGCACTGAACAAGCTGCTTCCTTTGTGCATCTGCCTACCTTCATCTTCACAGAGGGGTCACCGTGGACCTGTTTCCATTCATAGCTGACAATCCCGTGGTCGTCTGTGCTCTCTGTGCCTCTCAGCATCACTGGCTCCCCTGGCTGCACCCGCATGTCCCTGCCAGTGCGGGCTATCGGAGGACGGTCATCTGTGGAGGAAGTACAGAGCAAGATGTGGGTAAGAGGCTGATGGTCCTGACCATGTCCCCATTACGGGCACTCTTACAGGCTAAATCAACACAAATCTCATCCACTAAAAGGAAAACACTTTGATACTGCCATGCTTCTTGCAGCCTGAGCAGGCAAGAGGCAATCGGTGCCGTTACTGCTGCCCTCAGTCATTCAGTGACTCCACAGCCTACGCTGTGCCTTTGAGCCGCTCCTGCCCACAGGAATCACTGGAGTAGGGTGTCCCTGTGGCCACGGCTGCTGTGTTCCCAGCAGTCGGCCCACAGCCTCACAAACAGTGCGGAGCAATCTCCACCCCGCTACTTACAGAGCTGACCTGATGTGGGTGGCAAAGAATGTGGAACAGACTCTCGCCATTCCCACTCCAAGCACTGCCTTGTGTACTTAACTGGAGCTGTGCAAGGTGGGGTTTGGATGGAAACAGCCCTCCTCCACCTCGTCTTCCACCCTGCTCTCTGACACACACGCCTTAGAAAACGCACACAAATGCCATTCCTGCCACCGTTATTTTTGTGCCATTCCACGGATTAGCTTGCTAGCAGCCTCTGTGGTCTGTTAAACACTTCTACAAACTGTGAGCGTGAGAGATGAAAACTGATCCCTGCCGTGACAGTGAGATCGCATGCGCAGTGACACACAATGAGTCTGACTCATTGTCCCTTTTGGTCTGAATGTCTCCTGTGTTGCTCAGACCATAAAACTCCACCTGGTAGTTCCTGTACCAAGTTGCAATGGTCAGGTTCAGCCTGAGCCTTTTGGAAAGGCATCAGTTCTCATTTTCCGTTGAGATATGTCACTCTACCATTTTTATACAACTGTTCTGAAGAAGAGGATTAGTGCCCGAAGCTCTTGGAAAATTATTCCACCAGCTAATTACTTTGTTACAGACTTGTGTGAGAACAACTTTGGCACTTCTCGATCAGGCAGCTGCAGGGCTTCTGGTTAACTTCATCACACTGGGCTGCTCTCTGCAGCCTGTCACCAGCTTTATCTTTTAGCCCACCTTCTCATGTAACACCACGGGATGAGGCTTTGACCAGCAGCCACCAAAACAGGCAGCGGATTGGACTGAAAGGGGCCAGAAAGATGCCATCTCCATCACAAACAGAGGTGCCCACCTCGATGTCCTTTAGCCTTTGGGTGAGGCATCGCTCCCTGCTGCTTCCTCCTCAGGGCTGTCTGCCAAAGTGACAGATCCCGCCTTGATTAGGCACAAAGAATGCTGCAAGACACCAAACTGTGCTGGACAAGCCTGGCCCTCTTGGTTTTGAGCAGGGCTGGTAGAACAAATAAATGGAGTTTTGTTTTATTTTCAAGAGACTTTGCCAAGTGTCACAGGAGCATTTGTAGCCAAAAGAATGACTGCAGCTTGGCAATGCTTCCCAAACTAAACAGGGAACAACAGCCCCACAGCTGTGGGGCACACAGCACTAGGAGCTCTGGAAAGGAACGTTCCTGCCTGGTCTGGAAAAATGCAGCCTGCTCCCTGCCACCCTCCTGCCAGCGTGAGCCCATTAGGTGAGAGCAGGTACACAAGGGAAAGACCAGTTCTTTAGCGCCGCAGAGGCTGGTTGTTAACTGACAGCAGCTCCAGGTCACATCTGTCCTTGACATTTTTAAGCATGCACACTTAAAATAAACCAAACACCAAAAAGACAAGCCAAATGATTTACCACAGGTCAGTTGAATTGCCTTGGTTTGTGGATTGCGCAGTGAAGTAAAAGGTCGGTTCTGATTACTGGGTCAGCCGCCTCTACAGATCCCATCTCTGATGAGCAAAATTCCCCAGAAAACCAGCGGGTTTGCCTGTGTGCTGTGACTGTCAAGGAGGACCTTTCACTAGAAACATTTTCAGGGTACTCTTTTTTTCTCCTCAGAACATCTGAAAGCTTGGCAACTTTGGAGCATTTTTTTTGTACTGGCTATATGAAGCTTTCAGTGGGCATTGTCCACCAGGTGTTCACTGAGCCAGGGTCAACACCAACAGACTGCTCTTGGAAGGGAGGTTCTCCTTCACTTCTTTTTGCTCTGGCAGGCTGTCTGAAAAATGAAAGCTGCCTTTGCTATAATGCTCTTTGGACTCTGGAAAGTTCTCTGAAAGTCTGTAATTAACAGGAAGATTAAAGCTCTATGATGCTGCTCTCTGTGATGCTCTTTACTGCGGAGCACCAGCTCCTGGAGTCACACCATGAAGTGACAACTTCAGCTTCCAGTCAGAAAATACTTAGGAAAAGGAATTAAATTTTTTTATGATCCTGGAGAAAAACTCAATAGAGTAAATCCAAATTGCTTAAAACCAAAATCCTCTGAATTTAAATGGCCCATAGTGTTTTTGAGCCTCAATCCCTGTTTTTTGCTTTTAAAAAAAAAAATTTGTCCTTGTTTCAAGGCTTATGGAGTGAATGGTTTGTCTGATTACACCTCTGCCAATGAGTAAATCTGAACCAAAGTTGATGGGTGACAGAAATCTAAAAGACACTATGTTCCTACAAGGGCTGCAAAAGTAATCATAGGGGTGAGAAGGGAGGGGAAACCCAGCAGGGACCTCGCTGTCAGAAGAGGCAGGCACCAGTAAAATCCTGCGGGAGAGAGCAAAGCTCCCAGTTTGAGGATTTCTCTTTTAGAGCTCACATACCAGCTATTGTCCTGGAGACACAAATTCACAGAATACCAGATTTCCACCGTTCCAGTGCTCAGTGAGATTACACCCTGGTACTTGAGACTGTAAAGCAATACCTAAACACTGCAGAATGTGCTGGGATTGCCTCTGGGTGTTTACTGTCACGGAGGGCTCCAACAGCCCACCTCTGCCCCCAGCCATAGCTCCCAAGCAGTGGGGACATTGCACTGAGAAGGACCTCGCTGAGGCCAAAAGCCACTGCTCAAAGCCACAGGGCAGGTCAGCGGGACCAGAAATGAGGCCACCCAGATTCCAGGCTGGTGTCCATGAGACTCGCAGCCTGGCAGGTGTCGAGGTGCCAGCTGAGTCTGGGCAAGCAGTGAGAATGCCAGAGCTGTGTCCTGGCCAGGCAGTCACGCAAAAGTGAACAGCAAGGAGTGCTGACATAAATCTCACCCATCTGCAGCAGAAAACCCCACAGAAACTGGCAAGGTAACAAAGAAAGACACTGCTGTGGGGGTGGTAATTTCCCTGAGGAGGGGGGAAAAGTGGAAGGCAGCACAACTGCTGCTGCGAAAAGAGAAATGCGGACTCTTTCTGCAGGGATTCATCCTGGCTGGACAGAAAATGCAGTCAGAATAAAGCCATAAAGCTTTCTGACAACTCTCGCAGCTCTCAGCATTCGTTTCTAGAGGTTTTGCAGGAGGTGCACACAGCAGCTCAGCTTAACCTCTCTGCAAGCCCTCAGGCGCGGAGCTGGCCCGTCTGCAAGGCCCTGCCTGTCCCCCACCTGTCTCCCACTCAAATTCAGCAGTCAGAGCATGTCACCCAGCGTTTCTCAACCCCGCAAAGGGTTCAGTTCAAGAAACGGACAAAGGTTCAGGGAGGTTATTTTTCAGTCTCACGCCCAGAACTGGTTTGCCCAGACCAGAATAAGCTCGCGGTGGTTACCTAAACACCGGACTCCATTATTACCAACAAAGTGCACGGAGAGCCTGCCCCTCCCGAGTGAGCCAGGCAGAAAACTCGCAGCAAAGTTCAGGCTGGGAAGCGACTTAAGGAGATAGTGCCTCTTAGCAGTGCCAGCAAGAGGCGGCGGGACATACAGGAGCTGGAACAGGTGAGAGACAGAACCAAACTGCCATCGCAGTCCTGGACTGGACTCAGCAGCTCTTGCTCTCCAAAATGCTAAAAATATCCTTAGGTGCCGTGCAGGTGCTACACTGCAGCTGTGTTCACTGTTGCCAATACCCACAGGTTTTTTTTTCTGCAGCCATAAAACCCAGCAGTGGTGCAGATCAAGGCTGCCCCTATCCCTGTGCTGTTCCCAGCGGTCTCTCTGCCTCATGGGAGAGCAAGAGCAGGGCAAGCATACACAGGGCTTCTCCTTGAACAGTCTCCCAGCTTTCAGCTCCTTCCATCAGGCTCAGGAAACACTTCAAAATTAAATGCGTCTTTTCGGCAGTCTCCAGCTGTGTTCTTTCTTTCAGGTGTTGCCTGCTCTCCACTGGGACTGACATAAATCTCTTAATTCAACTGGTCTGTTGTAGAAGTACCGTGAGTCTTGCAATATGTAGCTTTTTTTCTACAACGTCACCCACAGGGGCTGCTAAACCACATAAACACATATTTCACCATTCACTAGAAAAACATGCTCTTGATTCTAGTTTTTGCAGAGACCATCTGGGGATTGCCACACAGGCATACCCTGGAGGCTCTGAGGACACCTGACAGCACATGAAGGAAGGGGATTATAAAGCTTCCTGCCCTGCTTTGGAGTCCAGCCCCGGGGGTGATGACAGCCCAGACTCCAAAACAGCCACAGAGCTTTGCATTTTCACAGAGATGCTGCACAGCAGTGGGCAGACAGCCCAGGTCTGTGAAGTCCGAGAGTTTTTTGCCTAAAAACTCTTAGAAGGAAAGCCTGGTGTGCTGAAAACCACTTCCTTGCCCCCAGTTTCATCCTGCCTCTCCAGACATCCACAACAGGTCCAGAAAAAAAAACCCTCATCCAACTTCCTTATTGCTGCCAGGTGGATGAACCGAGTGCCCAGGGGCACCCTGATTAGGCCTCCTGCACCTGCACCTCTGTGCTCCCCCTTCGGCAGTGATGCATCACCCTCCTCCTGGGCCCACCCAGTTCCAGTGCCATGGCCGGTAGAGGCAGGCTGTGGTTCATTTTTTTGTTGTTGTTGTTGTTTTTTTTTTTACTCTGAACCAAGATCAGGACCTGCATTCTTAACTGCCTATTCAGCTTCAGGCTCAGCTGGCATTCCCTGATTTAGCCCCAGTAACAGCACAACACTGCAGCCTCATGCAGACATGCAGCAGCAAGCTGCCCAGTGCCTGTTGCTGCATCTGGAGACCTGACTCGCACCCTGCGCCCTTCCTATGCCCGCACAGCACAGCAGGCTCTCTGCAGTGCTCCTAACAGAGCATTTCTCCCATTTTCCCGTCAACCTGCACTCTTCCTGCTCCACCACCGCCACCCCAGGCCCAGCCATGCAAACCAGCCCTGTCCCAGGGGCCAGGCAATAGGGCCGGAGCAGGACGCAGCACTGCCGGTGGCACAGGCAGCTCAGGGATTCGGGGTTGCTTTCTGGTGACCTGCACTCACGGCTGGGCCCTGTGAGCTGCGACAGCAGCCTGGCGAGGGGGCCACACTCTGCTTGTATGGGGCGCTGGTATGCAGAGGTGCAGGGATTGCGTTGCTCAACAGTATATGATATTTGAATCTAACCTTGTGAAACCAGGATGCACCAGGGATGATGCATTCCCTGTACACCTACAGCAAAGCATGTGGGAGTTCAGACAGCTGCCAGCGTGCCACCTCCCCTCCTGGAGATCTGGCTTCAGTTCTTGCTAGCTACAGCTCCTGTGGAAAGGCTTTTGAGCCCCGAAGGAAGACATAGGACAACCACTGCAGCAGGGAGCTGGAGGTTCACCAGAAGGCCATAAAACGCAGTGGGAAGTGACATGGGGGGAGAGAGGACAGGAGAACTACCTCTGCTGTGACAAAAGTGGTCAGCCTCACAGGCTGGCACATCCCAGCAGAAGATCCAAGGCCATTCATCTCCTACCCCGGAGTCCAAGCCCATACACTGATGCTCCCCTTGATAGCTGCACTTTGCCCTAGGGGTGGGTGGGGGTGCTGAGCAGGATGTCCTGCACGGGTATCTCCTGGCAGCCCTGCCCATCCCCAACAGGCAACACACTGGTGAAGGCTGCCAAAGACCCAGTCAAACTAGAGACTTGTTAGGCTCCCTCCAAAACAAAGGAGGAAGAAAGCAAAAGGAGGAATTGTTCTTAGTGTTTCTGAACACTGCATTTTTATGGAGACCACAGAGCGCATGGCAAGCGGCCAGCTACGGATTAGTTTGTTTTCCAGCTGGGTTTCTAGGCCAGGTGCAAACTTTCTGGGCAGGGAAGCAGAGGCTAGGAATGAGAAACCAGCCTCCAGAGGGGGAACTTTACAGTGGAAACCCACCCAGCAGCCCCTGAACAAGCCCCGTGGTACTGTGACTGGGGCTGCAGCAACAGGAAAGGTATGCGGGCTGCGCCCTGCCTCCAGCCCCCGAGCAATTAGGAGATTAACACAGCCCTTTAAATGCAGGGATGTTTAGATTTTAGGGGATTTCACTTTCCAGCCTTAAAGGCCCTGGGAAGGGGGAATTGTTGGGGAAAGGCGATGAAAAACCATACCTTTTTCTCTGCCCTGTCAAGGATCAAAAACACAGCCTGCATTTGGTAAACATGCGCTCCACCCGTTTCAAATAGGTTACAGAATGGCTCCTGCTCCATTTACTAGCAGATGAACTGAGGCACACACCTTGAATTGACCAAAATTAGGGAAAACCTCTGCCACAGAGCGGCACACGGAAACTCGAGTTTAACAACACTCTGTCCCTGCCACTTGGCAACACAGCTGCACAAATGATAGCTGGAAGAGCTGAGGCCAGCAGCCCTCAGTGCTCGCCGAGCCCCAACTTGCACAGATCCTTTATGGGCTCCTTACCACTAGGTCCGTGCTTTTGCATTGCCTGGTAGGTGTCGTAGATGTCCTTCTTTAAGAAGTTGAGGAAGCCGACCTTCCTGGCAAACCTGCAGACGAAAGCCTGCTCGTAGAGGCAGTTGAGGAGAAAGCAGCCCTGGATGTGGTCTTCCCCTGAATCCGGGACCTTCTCCACTAGGGCCAGATTACAAGCAGGGTCCTTACAGCAAGCTCTCATGCAGTCCCTGCTCCGGTGGACCATGGGGGATGATAAGAAGGTAGCTCCGTTCTGGACAGAGGCGTCCGTGTCCAGCACCAAACCCGGCATCCCCTCTGTAAAGTCCTCCAGGCACGCTTCTCCAAAGGGTTTTGCCTCCTGCGCTTCGCCGAAGACCACCACTGTTACCAGCACCAGGCAGACCCAGAGTCCGGTCTGTGGACCTGGTCTCCCTCTGGCCATCTCAGCACCCGATTCTCCCTGCCTTGAGACCCTGCTCCTTCCCTAAAGGGAGAGAGAAGACAGATGAAGTTAAAAGGGATTGTGTCCAGGCACATGCCACCATGGGGTGGGCCACGACCCGGAGCGCAGCCCCGAGCACAGCCCAAAGGCTGCCAATCTGTCCCCCCACCCTGCAGCTCACCCTCAGACCCACGCTTTCAGCCCCCACCTGTGCAGTCTTAGATGGGACAGATGCTGGGAGCGGGATGTCCTCCTGTTCCCCCCGCTCCTTCACCTCTCAGGTGTGCCCTCAGCAGCGTCCGGTGGAGACAAAGGCACAGAAGGGGCAGGAAGTGAAAACCAACTCCCAGAGAGGGAAAAAAAAAAAAAAAATCAAGTCACTCCCCTCCACGCTGCGTTGCGTAAGTAGAAGGGGAGGAGAGTGTGCTGATAGCATCTCTAGCTCCGCTGGCAAGGGAGCATCCAGTGCAACAACCTGAGGCATCTGAGAGCGGGACAATTGCTCTCACAGGTGCAAAGGCACCCGCCGCATCGCCATGCTTTCGCTGGCTCGAAAGCACCAACCCTGCTGTGCTGAAAGCTGGGAGCCCATGTCCTCTGGTGGCAGCCCTCACAGCCCAGAGTCACCGGGGGGGTGGCATGGAGCCCAGGTTTCGCTGACCCAAATGAGTCAGCCCCCCCAGCTTGGCCTTGCAGCCTGCACCCACCCCAGAGGTTTCTTTCTGGAAATCATTAATTCTCTCCTTTTGGGACACAATATTCCTCTTGTATAGATCAGTCACAGGCAGGAACACAGGGGCTGCTTGCCCTAACTTGGATGTGTTTTCTTTCTTCCTGCTTCTATTTGCAGAGCTGAGATCAAATTCCCCTGTTCCCCAGCTACATCGGTGTCACCCCTGCCTCTGCAAACACTCCCAAAGCCCCTGGGTAAACTCTTGTTATCCCTGTGTCATAGTGCTTAGGAGTGCAGGGAGTGCTTGTAATTTGGCTGGACATTATTTTTAATGAAATATTGCATCACTTCGAAGGCAGAAGCAAATGTGAGACTGGCAAATCTTGGAAAAGAGCTGAGCGATGGCTGTGCCTTGAGCAGCATCTGGTTTTGAGTTTTGGGGACCTTGCTGGTGTCCAGAGTTTCAATTCCAGCTGCTGGTTTCTGTGTGCAGTAACTCTGATGCTGAGGAAATAAAAACAATGCCACAATTGTCTCCTTTTGTTCTCTGCTGCCTGAGGCACTCAACACTCCCCACAATTTTTTTTTTTTTGTTTTGTTTTGTTTATGGAAGGAGTAACCCTTTCAGTTAGTCTCCTGCTGCAAAGTTTCCTGCTGCTCACCCTAAATGTGTTTATAGTGACTTTACATTCATTTCTCTTCTGCACTGCTGTCCTTTAATTTCAAAACTTCTCTCCTATTGTCTTCTTCAGTGAAATCATGTCCTAACTCCGTCTTCACTTTGCTAGTGCAAGCCGGCCATGGTCTTTTAATTGCTTCTATTATGGCATAGTCTCCATTTCCCCTATGTTATCTTAGTGACTTTTTTTTTCTGTACATTTTCCAGCTTCAAGTTCTGTGTTTGTTTGTTTGTTTTAATTAAACCTGTTGTAAAAATTGCATGCCACAGTCTAAAGAATGGATCACCATTACTAGGGAACTCTCTCTCCTGGAAATCGAGTGCTAAATACATCTTAGGACCATAGTGGTATTGTTCATAGGGTCACTGAAGAGCCACTTTATGAACAGTATAGCCTTTATGGATCATGGTCTTGTTCTCTCTGCCATTTTCAGCTGATCAGCATCCAGCTAAAAGTTTTGTGACAGTTTCCTAAAAATGTGACCTTAGTTTTTATATTCTTTATATTAGATTTGAGTCACTTCTGCTTGGCAGATGGGTATGGCTTGTTTATTTGACTTTTAAACACCGTGGGTTTGGTCCTCCACTGTAGGAGTGATGCATCCCACCTCTGTGCCCGTAGCATTATTAAATATACATGTTTTGTTCTGGAGAGGGTCAGTAATGAGCATTTTAATTGAGGTTAGTCCCAGGATCAAGGATTTCTGCTAGGAACCTTTCTCCATTGCAGCATCTTTCCTTCCAGCTCAGTAGCCTGCTCCCTGCCCTCTTAACCCAGAGCTCCCATCTCAGTCCCCATCTTCTGCCAAATGAATTATTTCCCATGACTCCAGATGAGCCATGTGTTACTCATACTAGCATGAAGAGAAAGCAGGCTGTGTGATTTTATGGCTTGGGAGTGTTTTAAAAGGGGTCCTGAAACAGTGAGTCATGTTTATTTTTTGTCTTTCGTGGGCTGAGAAGTGTCTGCTCTTAGTCCTGCAATAATAGCTGTTCAGCTGCTTCCTTGGGGGGTTAAACTACACAGTGGTTTAATATTTGACTAGGATCATTGCAGCCCTTAGACACGCACGGCTTGTAACAAACCGCACAGGAGTCTGCGTCATCTGCCTTCATGTGACCGCCTTGGGGACCCCAGCACCATGGGTGCCTGGCTGCCGTGAGGCAGGAACCCAAACAGGCAGAAGAACAAGGAAGACTTTCTCCAGCTCCCCTTTGCCCAGCCAGGTGGCACCATGGCTTGCAGTGGCTTCCCAGCAGTACGCAGGCTGCTGCAGATGGCTCTGCTCTGCTTGACTTTATCTGGGAAGCGCTCCGTGTGTAACTAGCACTTGGGAGACAGGTTCGCTTGCTTGCTTGTTTTGTCGTATTTGCCTCAGGTTAAACCTCCTGGTGTGGTTTAGGGGCGAGACCCGGATGCAAGTGACGGCACAAAGATGTGGCAAGGGAAGGAGACGGGGAGGGATCTCAGCAGGCCATGACTAACAACCTGTTCGGAGGAATGAAGCCAGGGAAAGGATGACAGGCTGCTGAGTCCTCACCAGAGCCTTTCTCACCTCGCCAAGGACAGCTGCGGGGAGGGCACCACAAAGAGGGAGGATTGTTTCTTTGAGGAAGTTCCTGTCTGCCAGAGTCTGCGTGGCACTGGGGCTCTTATTTTACTGTTGCTACTCACAGTGAACTGTTAAGGACAGGAGTGCTGGGAAAGGAAGAAGGGGAAATTGTGCTGAGACTAGTTACACCAGAAAGCTTCTGCATTTTTGCCATGTCTGTGCTAGGCTTTTACAGGAAGAAAGGCATGGAAATGGCTCCTTTTGTGAATCAAAGAGCCTTCAGTTTGCAGGGAGTAGAAGAAATTTAACACTTCCCATTGAAGTCCCCACAGGCAACCTCAGCTGTTCTTGTTGGGCTGCGGGATTCCCCAGGGCTCCTCCTCCTGCTTCTCTTCCTACAGAACCACAGCCTCTGTTGAGCTGGAGACTTTTGACACCATCCAGCCAGCTGCCAGTGCCCTGCAGGTCCATTGCCTCGCAGTCCCTGTAATGTGACTGCACACCTTCGAGGGGGTTGTGTCACAACACACTTTTGGTGCAGGAACTGTACAGACAGCCTGAAATGTTGAAAGGAGGCTGGGAAACAAGGAGGATGCCCTTTGTCCCTTCAGCTACTGCTTCTGTGGCCTCCAACTCTATGTGCAACTCGAGGAGTTACATGAAAACACCAATCAGCTTTCAGCTCTGTGGGTCTCTTTCTGTAGGGGAACAACAAAGCAATACAAGAGGTGGAGCAACAAAACAACATGGATGGATTTTTCTGGGATCCTAGAATAATCCATTTGGCATCTCATTCACATTGTCAGCTTCACCCGAGTGAAGCTTCTTCCTCAGTGGAGATGCTTGCTGTCCTTTGTGACACTGATCTTCTGGGATGTCTGAGGTGAACACGGATGAGCAGAATTAATGGCCTGAACATGGAATGATCCTGGGGGTTGCTGCTTCCTAAGTGTCAAGCACAACTGCTCACTCACCCGCCTGTGCTGCTGAGGAGCCATCAGCCTTTGCCCTTCTTTGACTGCCTTACCAACAGCTGCCTCTTCTAGCCCCGTGCCTTTGCTTCTGGGACAGGTCTGCTTCTTGAGGCGGTGCCAAGCGGTGTAATATTGGGTTGCCCAGTCAAATACCACACTGGGAGGTGTTTGTTTCTATCTCTCAACATTCCTGCTCCTTTCTGACCTTTCACTGTCCTGTGGAAGGTGATCGTGACACAGAGGGGAGGGCTGGTTGGCGATCAGTGGAGCAAAACGACTGCTCTGCGCCGGCAGGTGGTTGGGATGGCAGCAGTGAGGCCTGCATGCACTGGAGACTCCCGGCAGCTTCCCCAGCTCTCCAGGGGCTGGGGCTGGGAGGAAATGGTGTTTCCTTTTCTAGCAAGAGCCCTGGGGTGGCAGAGCAGCTTTTTTGGTGGGGACACTGGAGGATGAGAGCAGCGGCTGGTGGACATTGGGGTGCCGGGGCTGCCCACCCAGGGCTCGGCCCACAGAACCATTCCTGCGCCAGCTGTTGCCCATGAGAGGATGCGGGACACCTTGTGGTGTCAGCAACACATTGGTACAGTCACCTCTGCTGCCTTTCCTGGCTTAATTTGTGTTAACTACCATGTTTGTAACCACAGGGAAAGTGATTATTTTCTAAAGCAGGTGGAGAGCGGCTCCTGGATGTCTTGAAGGGAAAATTTTCTCTCTGGGCTTGAACTCCAGGGAAAGAGGCCAGCCTGCTTCTCCAGAAAGAGGAGCTGGGGCCTTGCTGAATTATTAAGGGTGCATAACAGCCGCCGGCTTGCAGAGAAAGAGAAGCACTTGCTTTGGTCATAGGCATGGGATGGAGGTCATCAGCTCCAAAAGGAGAAGAGCGTAACCAGATCTGTCCCGTGTGCTGGGTTGCTCTCGTGTCACAGCAGTCTGGCACTGCGACACAAGCACTCAGCAAAGTGGCCCTCCCTGACCCAGGCCCTGGACCATCACAAAGGCCACTTCTGTGGTGTTGAATCCCCCCCAATCCTTTCAGAGGCAACACCTCCCTCGTAAGGCAGGCCTGGTGCAACCGTGGGAGATGCGGCCTTCCTGCAGGGGACTGGCCATACGGCCTACTGTGCACGAGGTGCCAGGTCCTGTGCCCGCAAGAACCCGCACCCTGCCCTCATGGAGTGGTTGTACATGTCGTCTTTGTGCTTCTTCCTCTTGCTATAATGATTGATTGAAATAGCTTATTACTGGAGGAGGCCTACTTTATCTGTAAACATTTATTTCTGTATTGCCACCTTCTTGTTACAAAGTGATCATGACTAAGCTCACATAATCCGGAGCGGCACAATAAACATCCTGTAACGCAGCTCGCTTTGGCTTGCAGCTCTGCTGGAAGGCCTCCAGCGTTCCCCCATGGCTGACTCGCTCCCCTGAGTGGTGACGCTGCCTGAGCAGCATCAGGGCACCGTGCTCATTGCTTTGTTGATAATGTGCAGGTGGTGGAGCGAGTCTGCCTGTGGGCCTTCTCACATGTGGTATCTCAGCCCATTGCTCCTGCTTGAGTGGGGTTACAATTAACAGCGTCTTCAGCTGCTTCAGAGCAGGCATCAGGGCAAGGTGAGTTTCCTTCTTCCTCACACCCATCCCATGCTTCATAAACTCAGCTCAGCTGACAGAGGATTAATGGGGCAAGCCCCATCTTCCATCTAGAGTTGAGGAAGAGCACCAGAATCAGCATATGGGATGGAGGAAGGGGACTACTTGCCTGCTGGCACCTTCAGCCACTGCAAAATCTGGTCTGACTGCTTTCCCTGTCTTAATACCAGCCTGCCCAGACCTCCTCAGGAAAATCTGTCAGCGTTTGAGGGTAGTGGGACCAAGGGCAACATAGGAAAAGCATCAGTCTTTCAACACCGAGGCAGAGCGTTTCTGTTTGGAGACACTGACACCTGGCAGAGTGTGTCCTTTGGTCCAGATTTACCGTATGCTTGGTCAGCCTATTAACCTTTGAAAAGTCAATAGTTGTGAACATGTTAAAGGTGTTTATGGGTTTTGAAAGGGTTTTTGAACTGTTAGAATCTCTCCTCAGGGAGTATGCTCCCAGCTGCTTGTGGTATGGATTTTTCTGGTAAATACTGATGTGTATTAGATAGCTTTAGGAGTGAGATGAGAGGGGGGATACAGTCAAGTAGAGAAGAGAAGTAGGGAAGGCTTAGCAAATGAATTACCTTACAACTGTCTTCTGAACAGAAACCTCAGGCTGCCTGAAAAGCAAGGGACATGATACCATTTTCAGTTATACTATAGTACTTTATCCCTCACTGGTGCTGAAGAAAGCTTTAGAATTGGAATTCTGTGGCATTTTGTGTCAGAAAAGACTTCTGCATTTTTTGCGTTTTTTTGCTCAGGATGAAAAGAAAAGCTGGAATGCCCCTGCCCATTTTTCTACTAGCTCTTGAAGGAGCTGCTGCCAGCCAGTTGCCTCTGTCTCTCTGGGCACTGCGATGTGGCTTTGGCAGGGGGTCGAGGTCTGACTCCCAGAGGAGGCCAGTCCTGGCTTGCTTGCTTTTCCCACACATCCCAAGGACTGGAGCTACTGATCTGCTTCGTGATGGAAGGTCTCAGCGGGTTCATCCGTTTGACAGGGCAGTGCCCGCTGCAGGTCACGGGAGGGCTCTGAAAATAGATGGATAAAGGGGTGTGATGTGGCATCTGGAGGAAACAGGCATCCCATGAACGTGTCCGGTCTGATTTCTGCCCCTCCAATCAGTGCTGCTCATGTGCCCTTCTAAAATGAAACAGGGCAATAACGTTGCAGACCTTCAACCCCTCTTCCGGTAAGAAAGAGCTTGTAAATTGAACCATAGTGATAAATATTGTAACAGTTTATGACGTTTCAGCAGATGGACCTATTTACCATAAATACCTTTTTACGAGAAGAAGATAATGCTTTATCCCTCAACAGGTCTTCCCCTGCAGTATGTCATCACACTGCATACTGTGCCTTTTTCTTTTTTAATAAGAGCATGGGTATTTTGTTTTACCGTGGAAACGCCTTGCTCAGATGATCTCAAATTCAGAAGTTTTTGAGAAAGCTAGAGGAAACAGACTGCAGAGCAATGTAAAACGGGACTGCTGAGTCAAAGTTCAGCTTGCAACACCACTGACCCAGCATTCCCACCCTTGTAAAAGAGTAGATGTGGCCACCTGGCTCCAGATGGGTTTCCCCTTACGTGTGCTGGGTCCAACGCGATAGCCCTAACATGACAGCTACATCACTTCACGGGGACCTAAGCCCCATTTCTGCAGGTGTCAGGAGTTTATAGAGGTGAGTGGAGCTTGAACACCACAGGATTCAGTGCATTATGTATGGATCAGCCCTCTGGATTTGCACACCCACATCAGTTACACCTGTAGGAAAAGTAATTTAAAACCTCCTTCTTTCCCACCTCCTGCCACTTCTTGGAAATGACATGTTAAATATTAACAAACTTTGTTCATTGGTTCCCTGCTCCACTTGGCTTCTTTTAACAGCAGATGTTATTACACCAAGCCCTCTCCGCTCCCTCCTCACTCATCTGCAGCACCCGTTGTGAAACCCAAGAGCCTGCTCCAGTAACCCTGCCTGCAGTGCCTGCTGCTGCCCGGCTGCGCACTGCTCCCCACCTGGCATTACCAATGCTGCCTGCCTTCGGTGCCTGCCAGTGGCTTGTGCTGTGAGCCACCAGCGGCAGAAACACCTCGGTTACAAGACCGACAAGAGGAGAGTGGCCCCCAGGAAAGCCCACTCCAGCGGCCAGAGAGGAGGAGGAAGCAGTGAGGATGGCCAGCAACTCCAGTGCACTGCCCCGGGTGACTTTCCAGACTCCTGAGAAACCTGGGGAGGAATCGTCTCACAGGAAGCTGGGCAAGCTCACCATAAAGTACAACCGCAAAGACCTACAGCGCTGGCTAGACCTGGAGGAGTGGATCAACGCCCAGCTGCAGGAGCTGTACCAATACCCAGTGAGTACCTGGGCAAACTTGCCCATCACTCATTCAGGGAACGGGGCGAGGGGCCATGTGCTGGGACAGAGGTTTGCTTGCTCTGCTTACTGGAAATAGATCTCATCTCCAGTCTTTGCTAGGTATCCCATTGCTAGCTGCTACAGCACTCTCCCTGAATGGCATGTCCACAGTAACAGAAGCTCGTGCTGGTATAATCCCGCTACCTTTAAACTGCCCGGAATTGTGCTGGGAGGGCAGCTATTGCTCAGCATGAGTAACAGAACCTGGAGGGGTGTGCCAAACCAGGTGCTGCCCGCTGCTGAGCTCTGCATAGCCAGTGGCTTTTCTGCCAGCAGTACCTGAGCTGGCTGTGTTAGAGGTATTCAGTGCATCTTTGTCCTTGTGGTCACAGCAGTGTGGCTATAGCCACTGTTGGAAAGAGGCACTCAGGATAATGCTGCATCTGTAGCTACAGACTCTGGAAATGCTGCTGGCAGCAGAGGAAGAATGACAAAACACATGCTGAGATGTTATACATAAAGACCTTACACCTGCACAACTCCCTAGAACTGTCTTGCTGACCTGTGTTTTCCTCAACCCCAGGAGCAGTCAATCCTAAATCCTTCCTGGGCATCCGAGAGCTGTCAAATTGGGAAAGGCTTAGGAGTGACTAGGTCTAGCGCCTGAATGGCATTAAGTATTTACTTTGAGCTGTTGAAGGGTATGTGACATGTTTTCCTCTCGGGACACCAGGGAGATGTGACATTCACGTAAAGTTCCAGCACTGACTGAGTACACCGAAATTTTCTTCCCTGTTTTCTGTGTTCACACCTCAGCACAGCATCAAAAACATTTTTGAGATACAAGGGACTAAAGAGCTGATGAGTGCTTGGAGACTTCCACTCTGAGCATTGGCAGTTTCAAATTGCCATCAGCAGTGGAAGAAGATATCCTAGAACAGCCCTGGAAAGGCGATTTTTGTGCTATAGGTCATGATAACACAGAGTTTTTGTCTGAGAGCACTCCAGGGTGACTGCCCCTGTCCAAGAACCACTGAACAATGCCAGCTCCTTGGCTGGACATCTGAACTTCAGGGACTGCCTCTGAGGTGGTTTTAGATTCGTCATTGGTGGGTTTGGTATTTTTGTTGTTGTTTATTATTGTTATCCATTATTTCTTGTTTGATATTTGTGGGAACATACTGGGTTCTCATACCATGTTGGGAGAGAAACATAGTTACCTTCTATTTTAATTTATGTCATCAGTAAAGGACATGCAGGATAAAACAAAAACAGAAAAAGAGGTCCTTCCTTTGGCTGCAAATGTGTGGCTCCTGAAAATGAGTACACCGTTGATCCTGTTCTGTCAAGCAGCAGTTTTAGACTTCCTGAATGGTTTTGTATCTTGGTTAGTAAGAATAACTAAGAGTAAACTGCTCATAATCTCTTCATGGCTTAATAATTCTTTACTTCCAGTTGTTTATTTTGTAAAATGATGGTAGTAAGTGCTGAGCTGAATGTTAGGCCTCTTGTTAATGCATTATAAATATTATGTAGTGCACATAGGAGCAGGTGTTCTCATAAGACCTTGTCAGACAAGTGACATACAGTCACTTGTAATGGCCTGGAAAGTGATGGCTGTTCAGAAGAGCAGTGGCAGTGTCCCTTGCCAACCTGACCTGCACTAGCGTCGAAGGGACTGTCCCTGTGGTTGGCAGATCAGCTCAGTGAGCCATCAGCCTGGCTGTTGAGATTTACCAGCAAAAATGGCATTTCTGGCAGCACTTCTCAGGTTGGGAACTGGTCTGAGATGAATAGCCACCGTGTACGCTCGGACAGACCAGACCTGCCTCACCCGGAGATGCCAATAAACCGACAAACGTCGGTGTAGGAACACATCAGTGCATGTGCTGAGCCTCTTTGGAGGCAGGCTAGTCCCTGGCACTCCTTGGAGATTTAGGTACATAGGCAGCTCTGTCTGGACCTGCCTAGCAACGTGCTCCCTCCAGCCTTCTTGTGTCAGAAATGTGTCTGCTTCTTCCATTGTGGTTTATGTAGCTTTAGAAGGATTACAGCCATTTACTCTATTTCATCCTGTCATTCAAGATGATGCTAAACTTGCTTTTATTTTCTGTAGTTTTACTGGAATCTCTCCATTTAACACCATTGCAAGGTGAAGGACAAGCAGCTCAAGGCTACCATGAGGAAACGTGCAGGTTATATCTATCCATGTTCCCCAGCGGGAAATGGTTCCGGTGAGTTGGTAGCCACACCAACATACCACTGTGCCCTGAGAAGAAACAAGTGTTACTTAAAACATTGCTTCCTGATGGACAATGTTTGAGGGAAGAGATGGGAGGGGAGAGGATTTCATTTGCAGCTTAAAATATTGATACGTTTATGGTATCTGTGTTTATTAAACCAGCAAAAGCAGGGAATTCAGAGTCCTGCTGAAGAGGACTTCAGTGGAGGAGGTTTAAGAGCTAGGACTGGATGCTCACAACTTGAAGCACTAAGCAAAAGTGACAAGGTAGCTCTGAGCTCAAGGAGAATGGCTGCTGCTTTGAGCAACGTGACCTGTTGCCCTTTGGGGAATTACTGTAGTTTTATAGTAGGTTGGGCTTCTTTTCTTTTTTTGGTGTTTTTTTGTTTGTTTGTTTTGTTTTTGTTTTTCGGTGCAATGAGAAGCACTTTTTGGTACCACCAGAAATGTAACCCAAGGTGTGACTCCACCCCTTGTGGTGCGCAACTCTCATTTGTCTAAGCCTACAGATAGGCACTTCTAAAGATGTCAGAAAAACAAGTCAGGCTATCTTATTACTTCTGTTTTTCTGTCAATTGACTAATTGGGAGCTGTTTACTCTGTTTCATCAGAGTAGCTACCCAAAGGAGATATTTCTTCCTTACTAAAAAATCCCAGCAGACACAAGTGAGAAATGCAGGCATGCCCTTATGGGAACGGATGGCCTGTAGATTGCCTTTGCTAGCACCTCTCCAGCACAAGTTTTAGCAAATTCCTGGTGTACTGGGTCAAACAAAGACATTCCTGCCAGGAACTACATCATCTGATACAGATAATCTGAATGCTATGTTATTTCCTGCCACAAGGAAGTTTTTTTTCACAACAAAACTAAGATTCAGGAGACAATTTGGGTTTTCAAGACCATTCCCTGCATTGGAAGCAGGATCTCAGTCCTTACTTGGAGCAGAACGCCATAGGCAGCTCTTACCCTACCTTGCCCTCCTGGTCTATTTACCTTTTTAGCCAGAGACAAAGGCTGAATCAACACCTGTTGTCAGGTGAGAACTATTACTTTTATGAAGAAATGCTGTAAGGGTCACAGTACTGTATGTGTAACTACTTTATTGTTAGTTGTGCGTCAGCTGTGTAACAAAGCTGAACTCTTACTGCTTTTCTGTTTCCTCTCTGGCCTGGTATCAGAGACTGATTGGAAACTGTTTCTTTTTTCCCATAAATACTGTCTTTATTTAATGGTTTACACATACACCTGTTAGGTGCTGTGCTGTTTACTCATCATCCTTAGCCTGCTGATTACTATGTTAAAATATCAAGTGCCATGTTTTTAAGGGTTCATTTTTGAAATACACTGGAAAGCGCAGCCTGCCATCCTTACAGTCTTGCAGAGGTATATGGAACTAAAATGTGTCTGTGTCCAAGTCTACAAGCATTTCCAAATAACATTCATTTGCATTACAAGCTGAAGACTATATTATATCCCTCCCATTCCTATTAGAGAAAGCTGACAAAATAGTAGGTCAGGCCTTTCAAAAACATAACCTTTTGTTTCTTCATTACTGCAAAAGTCCTTAGTAGAAATACCAACTATGTAGCCAAAAAGCTTAAAATCTCCTTGTATTAGTGGTGCCTCTTTAAGCCTGCTGGACATCTGTTTGGTGAACACTTTTGTGCACGCTCTTCATAGAAGCAGGTTATTCCAAGGTGGCTTACATTGCACTGCAGCTGGCAGTTGGTGCTGGATACTCTTGGAAAGCTGTTCCCATTACGGATCATGATCCCTGAGCAGGGATCAAGTGTTGAGCTGGGAACAGGTGATGAACCAAGATGTGTGGCTGTAGCAGACACCACAAAGGGGCTGGAACACATGCCCCCTTGGTAAGAACCTCCTTATTTTGAGATGATTTATGTCTTGACCTCAGCTTTGCAGCATGGTTCTCTTGTAACTAGTTCCTTCTCAGCTGCTTGTATCTTCAAAGATGGTCTCTAGAGTTCTAATAAAGTTTGAAGGTTTATTAACTGTGTATATTTTTTCTTTTTAGCTAAGAGAGAAAACCGATGCAGAAGCTCCAGGACCAGAAATTGATCTTGAAGATCTCCTGGAGGTCCCTAATGAAGAACAGAAATTAAAACTACAGGTCAGACGAGGGAGACTTGGTGACTTCAAGATAGGGACTGCTGGCATAATACAACAGAGCAGTGGCGTATGGGTTGCAGAATATGTATATACTGCACTGCATGTGCTTCCCTGTGTCTTTTAGCCAGTCAACTATAGTAAGATTATATACTATTTTTTGCAGCTTATGGGAAGGGTCACCTTATAAAACACTAAAATGCCTTCTCCTTGGCTTTCAGGAAATCCTCCATGAGTGCTCCAGCCCAACAGAGGTGAGCAAAGCACCATCAACCTACATATATGTATACATATCTATACAAACACTGTGCTGTTTGTTGCTGCTTGGCTGAATAACCAGGATGTTATTTTGCCAAGCACCATGTTTGTTTAATTCCCAGTGGGAGGTGTTTGCCAGTTTATTCTGCTGAGTTATAAACAGACGTGTCAGCCTACATGGCTGAGCTGAGGGCTGAGCAGTGGAGCAGATGAAGGGTTATGCTGTGCAGCCAAACAAAGTTTATTCCATGTTTGGACACCCTGAGGTGACCAGGCTGAATTGCTATTTGGTCCTGAGTGTAGAAAGGGCAGTGTTGTGGTTGAACCCGGCAGGCAGCTAAGCATCACAGCAATACCCATACATACAAAAAGCTCATGTACCCATTGTGCATGCTGTTAATTAAACGCATTTTTGGCTTACAGCATTCTAGTGAATGAGTGACAAGAACGGAGGATGGTCCTGAGAATGGACTGGGCAGATCATTGTTGAGCAGTGGCTCCTTAGGTCAGTTTTACATGCGCTTCCTCCCAACCACCATGAACTATACAAGTAGCTTTTTTGAGTTAGGGAGTTAAGGGAATGTCACTAGCTGTCACAGTATTCATAGGAACAGAGCCCAGTACTCTGCAGCATGGCACAGCATCACAAGAGCAGTTGCCATCACTGCACACTGCAGTGTGCAAAAAAAAAGTCCCCATCCCTGCTTCAGTTGCATGCATTGCATGTGAATGTTGCGCTCAGCTGTTACTCATCCACCTAAAAGTTTTGACCAGCCTTTCTATTTAGCTGTACAACCATGATTATATAGCAAGTGAGATGCATGCACAGCTCTCATTGAAATTAAAATAGGCCACAGCAATCATCATGGCTAGTCTCCTAGCAAGGGTTTCGCAGACAAGGCTGGCAATAGGGAAATGGTTTTCAGTGTGTCTAAACTTCTTGGGCAAGAACCCTACTTTCCCAGAGAGGTAACTGAAAAGAGTTCACTCTAATGATTTAGCAAGAAGGAAAGTGTCTTGCTGACAGCATGCCTCTTGCTAACTACAGATGGATATTGCTGCCCTGTTGGCAGAAGTATATATTGATCTTGACTCCAGTCCCCTAGAAAGATCACAGCAGCCTATTTACAGAAAGCAAACGGAGGAAACAAACTGGTTTGCTCTGAAGGAACTGATTAAAAAGGTATGATCCTAGGCATTCATCTCCAGAGCACGCTGTGGTAGACAACCTCTGATCACTCGAGCAATTACGCTGCACTTCCAAGCAGCACAAACTGGAGCAAGCCGCAATACCTCCAGTGACGCTGCCTGATTACGAGGACAGGCAGCTATCTCTCTGGGTGAAAAAAAGCTGCCTTTACAGTAATGAGACTTGCCATGGAGAGGGTAAAGTTTGCAAGTCACTTTGACTTCTGCTTGGAATAACCAGATGGCCCAGTTTGGTTCATAGCTCTTGGCTGTGTCAGCAAAGTAGTAGATGGGGTTTATCTCCATTAACTGCTCATCTATCTGGTCTGCCAGTCCTCAGCCCCTGCTCCAGGTTATCATTAGTCTTACATGTGTCCTGCTCCACTCCCTTCTCTACCAGCCACTTCCTTGTAGAACTGGCACAGCTCCAGCATGGTTTGCAATTCACAACATGGAGCTTTACAGGTTCAGCAAGGAAGCAACAAGAGGGACAGCTTGCTTTGCCCTACATTGGGAGGGCAGCAGAAGTGGGCAGGAGGTTACAGTGGCAACAGGAAGCAGTGGAGCATAACAGAGACAGCAGCACCTTGAGGTCATCTCAAGGAGGAACAAGCAGGCATTGGGAATGAAGAGGACAGGCTAGCTGCTGCAGAGAAAGCAAACATGGCTGCTCCAGAGGGAGCCAGGTGAAGAAAAGAAGAGGGGCTTTTACACCCTCTTCGTCCATCGAAAGGTCTTTGTCCCTAAGCTGACAGATACTTTAGCTCAATGCGTGTCAAAATCCTGGTTTCTGCTCAACATGAAGAGGAATATGGGAATAATGCAAAAGGTACTTTTGCATTAAATTTTAAATAGTACTGTTTGGGCTGGTGAGAAATGGAATTAACACAATTCTTCCTACAATTCTCATTGTAGGACTTCATTACAGAATTGCTCAGTCGATTGAAAGGTCTCCGGAGAATCACCAGTCCTCAGAAGAAACTACCTCACACGTAAGGGACATGCAGCTTTGGTCACAAGGAAAAATGCATCTTCCCCACAAAAAACAGGATCATCAAGATCACTTCATGTTTAGGACTTACTGTTACTGAGAAACATCACCAAGTTTGTGAACATTGTACCAGTGGTTTGAAGTCTCTACTCCTTCCAGAGCTACATGCACAGCAGGGGGCTAAACTGTGTATTTTCCTGATTATTAAAGGGCATTTTAACCTGGGGAACAGGACAAGATGTCCTTCCTTTAGTTTCTTCTAGGAATTTCAACACCGGCTTGGGAGCACTGAATACAATTCTCAGGAGCTCATCAAAACTTCTTTCTTTCCGTCCACTGCAAGGAAAACAAGGCACTGGTCATCACTCATTCATCAACATGGAAAATCAGCTACGGTGAAGCTGCACCCTCTTCCAAGTCTGGCTGGGACCCAACTGCCATCTCCTGCCTGTTGCTGCTGCACCTGACTCTACAGCATTGCACGTATTTTGTAAGTCTTATTAGGCCTCTGTTATTCAGGAAGGTTCAACAGAAGCTGTAGAGTAGGATCAAAGGAAAATGTCCCAGTGCATCTGGGCAATACTTAAGCGGAAGTTGGTAAAGCAGCTACTACGGCTGATGGAAGAGAGACTGTTTTTTCTCTTTGTGGAATTTAGGAGTTGATGATTTAGAAGCATCTTCTACAGAAGTGAGGCCTGGGAATGATTTTTCTCACCATTCAAAAAGACGTTGAACAGTACTTATTTTGTATATTAAAACAGAGAAAATCAACTATGTGCTGCTTCATTTTGCTCTCTTTTCAGACACTACAGAAAACTTGAACTGAAAACATACCTGCTCCTACTTTTCCTGCAAGGAGAATCACAGGGCAAGTCTTTCACTGGCAGGTAGGTCTCACAAACGAGAAGTAGGACACAGCCTTGCTGCACAAACTCTTTAGGCTATAACTAATGTGTGGCTGGAAAAATACAGAGGAAACTACATCCAGGCTCTCAGCAAGTCAGTAACTTGACACGTGTTGCAAGGAAATCAGACAGCAAATGGAGGATGACTGCTTAGGCAGAGCAGCGTCTCACATTATGTCCTTACACCCGTGCCTGCCATCCACACACAAGAGGTAAGCTGCTGAGCTGCATCCAGAGGGGCTCCTATGTACCAGTATGCTCAAGGCTAGCTTTTGAGTACGTTTCCTCTGACAGTCAGGGGCAGAAGGGGCCAACTCTGCAACAAAAGGGACATGAAGGATAGTGAAGACAAACAAGGACTCACGCTGGACTAGTAATGTCTTAAATACGTAGTAATAACGTGTTGATGGCTATTAACTTTTGCTGCCCTCCTATCTTCCAGCAGTATTGTCAGTGAAAAAGATCTGGGCTGTGCAAATCTTTCAGCAAGGACAAAATCCTAGCTCCTGAAACAACTGTGATGTAAGGACTTGCTTCCCTTCACATGCTGTGTCTGTGTGAGACAGCCTCCTGGAAGTTATTGAGCCACACAGCTCACATTTGTCCTACAGCTGCTGCTCCCAGAGGCTCTGAGGCTCACCCACCAGGTTTCTCCATTAGGTCCAGGGACACATGCCCTGTTGAGCTTAGCAGGAGGCCAACAGGACATGACTGTCCTTCTGACTTCTCCAATTTGTAAGTAAAACAACAAAAACATTCAGTCCAGGTCTGTACCCACCCACTCTAGATCTGGCGTTGCTCATGGATTTTCAGCTGCTTACACTGAGGTATCACAGCTCTCAAGGAAGGAGAGCAGCATGCTGCCAAAGAGCTCTGAGCACTGCAAACATCACAGAACAGGTTCAAACAGCAGTTCAGGTGGAAGACCACGTTGGACAGGCTATGAGTTGAGTGTCCTGAACTCAGCTGGAGCTGTAATTAGCTGCAACACAGTTCACAGGTGTCCAGATTAATTACATACTCTACCAAGGAGCTTTGTTTTATTCTGCTGAGCTGGGACAGCACAAAGACCTGAAGTGCCACTCCTCTGGCCCAAGAGAGAGATTTTTCTCCATGCTGGGAGTTAGTCTGTATCCACTCAATTTGGAATGTTGCAAGAATTTTTTGGCTATACTTTCAGGCAGACTTTAAAACTCAGGGCAAAAAAAGGCTTTTGAAACTCTGCTTGAGAGAAATTGTCTTTGCGTGTTCTCTTCTCATAGCAGAAGATGAGTAAGCTGCAGCCCCTGTGATGCACAGTCTTTCTGGTACATAAGAACGTTGCTACAGCACAAGAGAGCACTTCAGACAAGCACAATGTGCTAACAGGGTACAAAGCAAGAAGGTGAGGCCAGTGCTAGCTGCTGCAAAAGGAAAAACATAAGACAGAACAACGTTTTTGATTAGATCTTAAAAGTAATAAATCAAACTTGCTTTTATTTACTTTTTGGCTGCTCTGAGCTTAGCACATAAGGACAGACAAAAGCACATTTTGCTTACAGCTTCCAGTCAGGTTTGATGTTTCCCAGCACAATCACTACCAGCATAAGGCAGCAATGCTTGGAATGCAGATGCTGTGTAAGCACATTTCTTTAAGGGAACTTCGCCCTCTTGGTTATACCAAGATAACTCAGAACATGTGAAACTTCATGTGTTTTTCTAATTGAAATTTTATGAAGGTGTATAAAACAACTTTCAATTAATTTTTCATTTATTATGAGCAACACTTACATTCCATTACTTGTTACCGCAGTTGAGACAAAGCGCACCTGCATGAGTCACAGCAATTGCAAGTTAATGCAGTTTAACGGAGACCTCTCTTCATAAGCTAATCTGAGCTCAAACTCATTTGTTAGTATTATTTAAGAATTACATAAGAATTCTTATTGAGGAGGAATCTACTGTTCATAGTTCACATACAAACCATTTTGAGAGGAAAAGAAAACCTTCTTGTGCCCTTATGGCATACTACAAAGGAGGAAATACATTGATTATTTTTTGTAGATACCGAACTCCCTCCAGTGCTTCAATGGCTGTGACTGAAGCTGACCTGGCCAGTCAGGACCTGATGGATACCAGTACCCATACTGCTTTACTTGCACCTTTTCAAAGCCAAGGTCAGGGAGTGTGCAACACAGCTAAGTGTGCACTGCCCAGTTAAAGATCACACAGCTTTCCTCCTTCCAAGTGACACATTCAGCGTCTTCAGACAGCTGACTGAGATAGCCCTCCTGCCTCTCTTACATGGACATCACTGAGGCATGAGCTACAGTGGGGATGGCTTTTCAAGGGGAAAGTGATTGGCCTCCCACTAAAATGGCCAATTACATCCAGAAAGCTCAGCAGCCACAAAAACATCCATTAGTGCTGCAGTGAAAGAGTCAGCATGGGTGTGTGTGACTGATGAGAGTCCTCATGTATGACTAAGTTCTATTTCAGGTATTAGGCTGGTTGCATTTCTGGATTCCTTGGGATGAACCCACAGGAACCAATCCAGGAAACTAAATAAGCTGCTTCAGGCTGTAACCTGTTGCTTTACCACTGATGTGCACAGGACAGGGCTCACGGGACTCTGGCTGCCTAACTGCACAAGGAGCTCAACATTTTGTTGTGGCTGGTGAAGCATTCAGAAGTGTTGGAAGTAAATCACCAGCTCACAGATAATAAGGAAAAACAAAAATAAAACAGCCATAAAATGAGAATTAAATTGCCTATTAACTGCTTGGGAGAGACCCAGGCTGAAGCCCAGAAGAGTGAATCAGTCTTAGGAGAGAGATAAGAGCAGCTATTTGCATCTTCTCCTCTACATACAAAACAGAAAGGATTTAACCTAAAACAGATTTTTCAGTGGGCTGTCTTGCTGTCAGACTAATTATCCTGGTCAAATAACAATGAAGAGGTGTCAGTCCCACAATAACATGAAGGCAGAACTGTCAGAAAAAAAAAAAAAAGTTTTCATTTTTAAGGCTCCAAACCCCTCAGGTCAGTAACTATTTAAATCTTATGTAACACAGGGTTCATTGTGAGCTCTTGCATCAGTGCAATTCAGTAGTTTTCCTATCTGTCTGTCCTAAAGTGACAGGCACTTGTGGAGCATGGACTGTTAGGGGAAAGAATATCCTTCACAAGAGTCAGGTTTTGCAATTCCTTTCTAACAAAGGGTTCTGACAGCACTGCCAGACACTAACAATTCTCACTGGGTCAGCCTGCAGCAGTGCTATTCCACACTGTCTGCTACAGGTCACTACTGAAGTTCCTGCTCCAGTCCACCAGGTTAGCACAAATCCACCTTCAGAGGTAGTTTAAGATAGTTAACATTGCTCTGACTGGAGGTGGCTGAAGCTCAGGCAAACACTATTATGTCAGCTCACCTGCAGAGGCAGTGACCTTCAGCACAGGGGCAGGGCAGACAGCTGGGAGTGGCAGTGTCAAACCAGACAGGCAAGATTCATTGGGAACTCTTTGTCAAAAACAGATTTTTTTTTTTTGAAACACTCCTGGAATTTGTCAACCATAGACAGGTGTTTCAAATCACATAATAGTCCTGAGAAGACCTCACCTGGTAGGATATTAGAGCTGATTTCAGGGAAGTTTAGTCCAGTATTACAAGCAATTCTGGGAGCTACAGCCACTGGTGTGTGTCACATGCACCTGGACCACATCCAGGGTGGTATATAAGCATATTAAAATGAGCTTCTGTCATAGCCAAATGAAGAGCATCACACCAGCAGCACCTTCATCCTACCAGGGGACCAAATAACAAACAGAGCCAAACCTCACTTTCATACTAACGCTCTTCCAGACTTGGGCACAGTCACGGCAGGTGACAATGCAGTGCATCTGTAACAGAAGACCTTTACAAAGCATCCTTCGTGTCAAGTGCACGAGCAGCGCTGCTCACCAAGGCAGAGTAGCCATCACTGGAGCAATGCGCCATTCCAGCAACACCACAGAAACATTTTTTAAGACTTCATGATCCTTCATATCTTCCCCTCAGCCACTCGGCAGTACGACTGAGGTACCATTACAAGAGGGTGACACTTTATAAAGGCCTATCATGCATTTCCAGGAGAGACTTCAACCACAGTCCTCTGTAAACAGTTTTATTATGTTTCGGAAGTTCTCATCACACATATGATCACAAAGTAGACAGTTTCTTAGTGCAAAGTGCTTTGATGCCTTGTGAATCAATGTGTAAGCTGTTAGCAAAAGCAGGAAGTTACTTATCAACCAGCCAGGACTGCCTTAAGCACACATCTTTACTATCACTCACATTGCCTTACTGTGTGCATTTACAGACTCGTATCCACCTCCTCACATCAAGTCCTCATTTATCCCAAGCACGCATCGCAAGCCCAGCACTCCTCTGGTTGTGTCTGTGAGGACAAAGATGCATGTCCTCCAAGAACTCAGAGAACTGCACCTCCTTCTGCTGTCCAAAACATCACCCGTTTTGGCTGCAAATCCACTTGGACTCTTCCCATCTGGCCGACTCCCTCTTTTCCGGTTCTCCATCTCCTTTTCTGCCCACGAGGAGTGTGTTCACCGTTACTTGCGAGGAAGATGATAGTGAGAGGTGCGGTGGTCCTTCAGGTCAAACTCATCATGGCCCTCCCTGAGAGGCAAACACAAACTGCAGTCAAGAGTAAATACGCACAGAGGAAACTCACCCTTAGCCACTGCACAAGGGCAGCCCCCGTAAGAAACCTGTCCTAAGGGCTAGCTGATATGACCCCACCAGCCCCATGTGGACTGGTTACTTGAGACACTTGTTTAGAACAGAAGCCTCTGATGTGCTTTGTGAAAAGCTCTGTTCCTCCTTGCCTGATGGAACGGGAAATGACAGCAGGCTTCCATCTCCTCCCCTCTTTGAGAGCTTCATGTAACCAGTGGCTCATTTTCAGCACCATGTGATTTGCAGGCATGTTAGCAACTCCTGTGACAACAGCCAAAGTGAGTCTGCTCCACACAACTCTGAAAAATAACTGCTGTGGCTAAAATGCAGTGTACTGGCAGCTGTCTTAGCCATGTTGAGGAGCAGGCAGAGTAAGACACAAGCTTGCATCTCCAGCATGCAAATGATATGCTCACTCACCTGACACACTTCCGATTATCCTTTTGCAGAAGTTTGCTGGCTGACAGGTTTTGGTTTGTTTGTTTTTAAGTCACCTGATATTGCCAGTCATACATTTTCTTACTATTTTAGTATGTTTTCCATTCTCATCTGTCTGTAAAATCCTTTGCAGGAAACGAGAGAATACACATAAAAGCTTCTCTTACTTTCCCAGCCAGATCCTTAGTATCCTTCTGTCTAGATGCCATACAGAATTTATCTAAGAACCCAGACAACTGTCCAATAATTTCGAGGCATAAAAAAGAGAAACTACACAAGCTGATTAATAACTTTGTGTTCAAGGGAATTAAGCCTCTAATCTGAGGCAGCAACTCTTTTTGTTAAAAATCAAGTTACAGGTGTTTAGGCACTAACACTGTGGCTACTGTCAGGCCCAAATGAGGAAAATACATTTGCCCATATATATTTCAACAACCTGATACTTTTAATATGGTTTAAGACTTCAGGGTCTCAAGCTAAGAAAAGCCTCAGGAATTTATACTACCTGATTTCCCTTCTTGTGAGAATCCATCCCAGATTATCCTTCAGTGTCATTACAAAGCCATACGAGATGCTAAACAATGGCCTCCCTTATCCCATCCCACGCACATCGACTGCTCCAGAGAACAGTTGAAACAACGTGCCCAAACATGCACTGAAGCAGTACAGACAGAACATTCCTGCCCAGGGCCAGCTGAGTCCCTGAAGCCTGGGGTAACTACTGATCATACAAAGTATTTCCGTTATCATGCAGCTCAGACTTGGGTTCCTTGGATCCTCCCTCCTACTTTCTGTTCTTCTGCCCGACAGGAAGAACAAACAAAAGCAGCCAAGCTTACCTGTGCCCTGCCCCTCAGATGCAGAGGAGCTGCAAGACTTACCGAAAGCAGCGCTGGCAGTAGAGGTCCCCGTCGCAGCCATGGCAGCGCAAAGTGGCATCTTCATTGCAGATGCAGCACCAGGGTAACTCATCTTCATCACTGTCATCTGCCTTGGCAAGAGCTGTGGCAGATGGAGTCTGGCTCTAATTCACAAAGGAAACAGGGACACAGAATTCAAACCACAGCAGGCACAATGCAGGACTTCCACTGTAATGCAGTGACATGTCAGTAGTCCATGGGTGTTCAGTTTCAGTTGATCCTAAGTCATTCTAAGAAAGATGAACTTGCCCAGAGCCAAAGGATGGGCTTCACATGTATGTATCTAGACTGTTAAACACCCAAGATGCTCACCACTAGCATTTGCTCATGAATCTGTATTGGTTGGAAGGTGAACACCCTCATTCAGTGTCTGCAGGAATATACACCAACGCGGCCTGTACTGCGTTAAAGGCAGAAACCCAGATCTTCTGGCAGGCACCACAGCAGTACCATGTAACGGATGACTCCTGCTGCAAAGGCAAGCGATCAAGCGATTTTGCTGAAAGGATTTGTGTGGGAAGGAGTGGGAAGGTGCGAAAAACAGAGGTTTCAGTTTTCTCAGAGTTCTAGAGAGAAAACTGAGGGACAAAGAAAGCAATTTGCCAAAAGGCCCCTAGCACTGATTCATACCTGAGGTTGGGCTGAAAAGATATGCTGAAATGTCAATGTAAAATGTATCCACAAGGTCATCCATCATCTCCTACTGCTTTACAGAGAGCCCTTGTAGAACTGAACAGCCTTACACACACCTGAACACAGCACGCAAACACTGGCAAAGGGAGCTTCCTAACACAACAGCAGTAAGATGGCTTTTACATCAGTGATCCCGAAAGTGCAAGGTGGCATACCTATGAGATGGCTGTTTTCAGTAGTGCTTACAATTAAATAATTTATTTCACCAGGGACTGGCCTGTCAGGTGTCAGTGACTCACAGGTCCACTTAATTCCCACAATATACATTAGAGAAGGTGTATACATTTCCATAATAGGCTGGTATCCACTCTGAATGCAGAGTATCTTGTTACTAATTCCTTCCTCTGACGTTTTAAGAGAAGACAGACAGTTGATCATTATCTAGATATTCTGTTCTGCATATGCTGAAAGCACGGGCAAACCTCCCAGTTACTCTGGTTCAGGCTCTGGTACCAGACTGTGGCTTTCTCGCTCTAACTGTATTGGTGAGTTCAAAATTCCATCCCTAACATCCACTCTGCTGGGTCGATTCTGACTGACTTCTCTGTGTTTAGAGGACACCATCCCATCCAGCAGAAAGCCAGCCTGAAAGGATTCCAGAGAGCAATTCTTTTTAAAAGTAAAAGATGACTCACAACTGTGCTGAGGGTTCGTCAGCTTTGCAGAAGCCACTAAGACGTTTGATTTCTCAGCTTGTCTGCGCTGGGGAAACTGGTTAGTTTTCCTTTTTTTTTTTTTTTTTTTTAAATTCCCCCAGAACCCAGCCAAGGATAAGTCAAACTTTTGCTGCAGAGCTGTACTCTCCTGGGACCCTGGAGTACATCATTTCAGGAGACTCTGACCAGCTCACTGACCTTTTGCTTTGTTATTTTATGCAGGTTCTGTTGTGAGGGTCCTGGCTGAGTGGTTTGATCTGGAGGAATGTTGAATCCACTTGCTTCATCCAGGGCTGCTTCCTCTGTAAGCTGGTAAAAACAGAGAGCAAGAAGCCTCTTGTTTCAAATACATTCAGGAGCCAAATTCCAGGATCTAAGCCCTCCTGCCTTCTCCTTGCCCCCATGCAGCAACCAGAGACGACCAGCCTGAACACATCCACCTGGTGTTCCCTGGACAAACACAAGCTTGTTCTGTCTGCACTCTGAACACTGTGCATAGGTTGTGAACAGTGCAACAGCAGGGGCCCTCGCTAATAAACTCTGTTGTGCAGTGCAGATATCAGCAGATGCTCAACATAATGCTAACCACATGCATGGTCTGTCATCGGCCAGGTACATGAGCACAGAAAGAGCATTTCTGCCTGCAAAACAACTCATAGATATCTTAGTAAGGGCGGGGTGGGAGAGGAGACGCACACCGCAAGGGGCACTAAGAACGAACGATGAACAGAACACGACAAACTAGTAGTAAAGTCTTCGTCTCCTGTAGCTGAACAACTGCACAGGAGCTAGTATTGGAAAACCACTAGGAGGGGAAGGTAGAGACTCTGCCCAGCAACAGAAAAACATCATTTGCATGCTCACTAGGTAACAAAAACACTGGGAATGACTGAAAGAAAGGTAAACAAGGCCACAGCTGCCACTTCTGACCTGTTTTAGCACTCTCCGAATGGCTTCCTCCTCATCCAATTCCTCATCGCTGTCAGGCATTTTGTAAGTTTCCAGCGTAACTGCAGGATTGAGAGACAGGAGACTGTGACCCATCTCACGCCTTGTGGCCACTTTTGCTCCACAGACAATCCCTTGTGGCGTGAGCTGGTTTAGGCGTTCCTGCTCTGACAGAGGCAGATCCTTACCCTTTTCAGAGGCGGATTTTTCAATAAGTGCATTACCGTGTGTTTTTGATGTTGGATGGGGAAGACACAAAAGCACCAAAAAAAA
>VXAV01006007.1:257752-283887 GCA_013399715.1 Alectura lathami | reverse complement strand
AAAAAAATCTTCCTCTGCCAGAATCTAAGTACAGTGACTCAGAAGACTGAAAAGGAAACTCTGAGTACAGTTTTGTTCCCAAGAAGTTTGGGAAAAACAAGCAGTTTCGAGTAGCTAAGTGGCCAGTAAATGATCAGGCTATATTCTGCCAAAACAAAGAATTAGGATAGCTTCCAAGGTGAATTGAGGGGGTAAAAACAAACCCCAAACATCCATAGTAATGCAATCCTGCCAACAGAAAAGCAGATTATATGGTAGGGCTGGGAGCCTACAGAATGTCTTGAGGTCTGTTTCTGTACCACTGCTTTACCATCTTTGTTTCCAAAAGCGGTTTCCTAACGTGACCTTATTTCAAGTGATTCAAACTGGTTACTGCTTGTGCCACCCACCACAGAAGGCAGATGAGTCCTTTTGTCTGTGCAGCATTTAATGATCCTTATGATCTTGGTCTTGTGGACGTAAGGCAAGTCTGGGCTCAGGATAGCAATCACAGCAGGAATGCAGAGCTACTCCTAGGCTGCATCTGCCACAGAGTACCAAGCTAATAGGTGCAGCAGCAGAAATCCCATTCGTACAAACACTGAGCAAGAACTCCCACCACAATGTATGTGCTTCTGCTGTAGTTCAGCCAGGTGTTTATGATTATGATTATTTGCATTGCTGTTCTCAGAAGAAACATGTGCCTGTATCTCAACATGTTTGTTTTCTTTTAGGATTTAGCTGGCTTACCTGCTGTTATGTGTTCCCACATAATCTTGACAAACTTGTCCCGATCACTCCGTGCCTGCTCGTGGATGAAACCCAGCGCATGGTTCATTTCATGCTGAATTGCTCCTTTATCCATACAGCCGTTTTTCACCAGGCCTACTGCCTGACGTCCTCCAATTTTTCCAAAGTAAGACCAGCAGCTAAAAAGGGGCAATCAATAACAAAAATTGTTGCATTCAGCAAATGCAGAGAAATACACATACTGGATAAGCCACCAAGGGCCTCCAGATATGCAGCCTTGGGAGGGGACACACATAGTCACTGTAAGGTATCTTGGCTACTTGAAAGCTACCAAATGAACTGCAGAGGGGGAAAATCCTTTGTAAAATGGCTATATCAGACTTAGATGAAGGAGTTCAAGTAGTTAAGCAACAAACCTGAAAGAATTATACTTTCTACATTTTCTCAACAATTAAGGAAAAACTCATTTTGGATTACCATTTAATGAAGTCCACTACCTTTGATGAAGTCCACACACATTTGTTTCTGCAGCCTATTACATGCTCTAACTACAAGTATACCTAAAGAAAAACAAAAAATTGCACCTGCTTTCTGAATCTTGACTCCTGAGATAAAAAAGGCAAATACTTAAATCCAGGCCAAAACAGAAAAGAAGCTGAAAGACCTTTTGCGTGCTTCCAGACGCAGGAGACAGGGAGCTTACCTTTGCCCACGTTCAATGTACACATAGTCTGTTTCTGTAGTGCGATTTACAAACTTCACACAAGTCAATGTGGAGACCTCCTGTAGCGCGTCAGCAATCCAAGACCTCTCTGTCAATGCTAGAAGGAGAAAGGGGCCAGGAGTTTTATTTGATTAGTTGTTCAAAAATAAGGTTCATTCCTCTAGGTCTCTGCGGCCCTCTTTCTCATACAAGTCTCACCTTTTTCTCATACAAGTATGATCAAAAAGGGCACAGGGCCTTCAGAGATCAACTTGATCAGACTTCGAATGGGGTGTGTAACAATTACAGCTAGCCCTTATGCATTCTGCAGGACGTAGCTGATGGAAAACAAAAGACTGACATTGTTTTCTCCATTTAGACAGAGCAGAAAAAATTAAACAGTTTCAGATACAAATAATTGGATTAAAATATCCCAAATGAGCCATCTGGCCCTAATTAACTACGGAAAAAACAGCTTGTTTATCAGAGATAATGAATGTCTGCCACACACCCCTTGCAACCATTTGAGACAGCCAATGTTAGGAAGCTCAGAAGCTCAGTGTTTCTGTTCAGGTACCAAATATAGATTGGAGTGTTTATCTCCTTTTGAACATTTTGGCCTGTTTTAGCTTCCTCAGTTATGAATCATCTACAGCTACGTTTTATCTGTTTCCTCATCTTTAACATTCAGATAGAGTAAGGCAGAGAGAATAACCCTTACCTCCCCACAAGAGCTGGGTAAATTCTGGAAGCCCACAGGCAGAGAAGCAGCCTAGATAAGCCTGGGCTGTCCTCAGCAAAAATGGCAGCACAAAGATTCCCTTTCCCCAGGAATGGGAATCCAGCCCAGGGTGTATTTTGTTTCCATACCAGCTTCCCTCAAAGATCTTTTCAAAAGGGTCTCTACGAAAGCCTCACATAAGCAAGGTGTCAACAGGGGAGACGTGGAGGACCCACACAGCCCATATGAAGCCATCTGGAACAAGATTTTCCACATGAAGGCATTGGTCCTGCAGCTTTTCCCACGAGACAGATCTATTGACTGACCCCAGGGAAGGAATGAAGAAAAATATCTCCACGGAGTTGTCTTTCATTTTTGCCCTGACAGCATTTCCAGTGCAGGAATATTTATTTCAATGACATATTTGAAAGAAAGTTACAGCGTTCAAAAAACAATTGCTTCTAGTGGTAATTTTGATAAATACATTCATAATGTGGACAAATTATACACTTTTTTTATTCTGTACTTGCTAAATACCAAAGTGCATTGTAGGAATGAACTAGTTCTTGCAATTAAAAGTAACTAACTGGTATTTATATAACAAGCACTGCCCGAGTAACCACATCTTAGTGCTTAGGCATAAGATGTTTGGAGTCTGAGCCAAACTGCCACAGGGCCAAGAGATTAGCGGAAGAGACATTTTGATTTTGTTCTCACTTGGACTAAAATTCCATCTGATGGACAGGGGCAAAACCATAAATGACAGAACAGGGCCTGGAAGATCCGTGCTAACTTCACAGCATCCATCGATATATACTTACAGAAATCAGAGGAGATGTTAACCGGAACCTTGACCAGGCCATCTTGTGACTTGGGCCATAAGCAGCTCTCACAGTTAATCGCGCTGCGTTGTCGTCTTCTCAGGAGGATGTCTCCTTCATACACAGCTATTGCACTATCTGGCAGACGAAGAAAATGAACATACAAGGCACTGAGAAGGCAAAGAGACGTGCAAAAGGGAGACAAGAGGTGTACACTAACCAAGCTTTTGTACCTTTGGAAATTTTTTCCACCAAAGTTTATTTTCCAATAATGTGAAAAAGGATTAGTGAATTAAGACTAAGTGAGTCTAGCACACATAAGACTAGTTACACCTGCCTTTCTTCCTGGATAAGAAAAAATGATGTTACTATAGTGTCACAGTGCAGCTGTAATCATGGTGACTATCTATATTTTAACTTAAGAAGCTTTGGGAGCCTTCAGAGTGGAAGGCTAAGTCCTATAACTTATATTTATTATATATAATGTTTTCTTCATTAGAGCCTGTGGAATTAAAAAAAAAAAAAAAAAGTGACCTCCAAAAAAATGGGGTGAATCATACACAATAAATTACTATCATGCATATTGAATGCATGCTAGCTATTAATTTCCAAGTTAACTGTTAATTTGACATCAGACATTGCAATGCGCTCTTCAGTTCTGACTCCAAAATACATGGCATATATTTCTCACGAACTGAAGCTATTGGTTATTACACCAAAAATGTACAATAGTTTGGGGTACAGCAGAGAGGGAAGTAACTTATGTCACATAGGAAAGAAATCAAATGTATTCTGATTTGCTGAGGCTACATGTGGAAAAAGACATTCCATATAACAATTACTCAGTAAATCTTCTTAAATCCTTTATTGTGACAGCATAATTCATCAAGCTGAATGTGACTTTAAAACACATCTGAATTTTGTGAATTACTTTCCACTGGTGAGGGCAGGCATTTTCAAGAAGAACAATATACCAAATATGGAGAATAAGTTATAGAGAAGCAACCCCCAGCAAAAATTGCAGTTGTTTATGGAATAATTACAGTCAAACTCACCTAAGTCCTTGTTTCTTGTAGCTCTCTGGAAAACAAAAAATAAAAAAAAAAAAGTATGTCTTTTTACACATAGCAGAAAACTTCTGTTGTGTAGAATCACAGCAGTCAAAGTTTATAACTAATTTTACAATAGCGCAACCCAGCAGCAGCAATGTAAAGCCTTAGCATCTCAGAGCAGGGACACACCTGGACAGGTTTACTCAGTACAAAGCTATAGAAAAATGCTAACTGAGTTGGCAGAAGGAAGCATTTCATCTTCAAGTCTCTGAGATGATCTTCTCTGCTCTGCAGCTCAGTTCCCAAAGCTGTGGTTAGCTTTAGTGGGACAAGCTATATGGGAAAGCTGCTGTTAACAAGTGCAGCAAAATTAGGTAACTAGTAGTAGTATCACAAAATAAACAAGCTGCAGGACCTCAAGAGAATTGCCAGGCTCTCATTTCTTATTTGTCTTCAGAGAAAACAAAGGAAGTGGAGCAATAGGAAAGAAAATCCAGCAGCCTTGAAGTGACTCATCTTTAAGAAGGACCCACAAACTGCTGCAAACTCCCTCACTGCTGACCTAGGGACAGGATATCTGGCAGTAGTCTGTTTACAGCAGAACTCAGTGTCAAGGAACTCTTTGATCCATCCGTACTGACTACCTGTCCTAGGAACTCCGTTGCTTGCTGCCAGGAGCCACCCTGCTCTGCAGAGCCCGGCCGTCAGCCTGCATGCACAGCTCTCAGCCAGGCATAGCTGGCCAGGAGCACTGGAAATGTGTTGGAGGCAGAGAAGAACTGATTGGTACTTGATTTTTTTCCCCAAAAAACCCTATCATGCAATATCATCCTCACTGGTGGTGACTGGGTCTTTTCTAAAACCGCTACCTCCCTGAGATTTGGCTTCCCAGCTTTGGGATGCCCTCCTTTGTTTGAAGTTCATGAATAGAAACATGCCTACAGAGGGACAACACTGTATCCTAGAAGACCTACACTGTAAGAGCAAGCCACATAGTGGAGACATTGGCACTGAAACCGTATGACTACCACCACAGGCAGAGGTTGCTTTCTCCTCCAAGCTTCAACCTCTGTGCAAATATCCAGTGCTGCAGAAAAGCCTAACGATTTGCTGCATGACATCTTTGGGAAACAAACGAGAAAAGTATGTAAATTCTGCTTTTGCAGACAATTTCAAGAAATCTATGTGGTTCACAGCAGGAGTTGGCAGAGGGCACCTTTCCAGACAGACAAACGGGCTGGTCCATTCTTTGAAGTATTTTGCAGGAAAGGTGTTACCTGATATTAAATAAAGCTTGGCAATGAATATTTTCATTTTACCATGATGACAGTTTCCTCCTAAACTTTCTAAAGTAGTCTACATTTCTGTGACTTCCAGAATCCATCCAGTTATAATTTCCGTGCAGATTATCCTGCTGTAACAAGTACAAAGGATCCTTCTTGCCCTTGGCAGATAGCAGGGTGAAATTCAGAAGTCCTCATTAATATGTTACGCTGCTGACCAGAGGTCATCCTGCACAGTTCTGAGCAACCTCAATGTCCGCTGAAGAATCATGTACAAAAAAGGCAAGGGGAATCACAGGAGCGCGTTGGTACTGCTACACATCACAAAATGATCAGGGAGAGAGCAAAAGTTGTTAGGCAATAAAAGCAGGCGGAAGAGACCAGATCACTGTGCAGAGCCTGGAGCTGGGTCACTCCAGGTGTGAGTCCAGGGGACTAGAAGGGCCCTTTGAAGTTCTGCCATGCATTTTGCATATCCATCCCAGGCAAGGCTGTCATACCTTATTGACTCCAGCTGCAGATCAGAGACCAGAGTAACCCCTGACTTAGGGGACATACTGCTGCTTAATTCATTTTCCTGACTGCCAAAAAGAATTGGGCATTTTCCAAGCCTAACAACCAAGATTCTCATATCACTTGCTAACGTAACATATTATCAGCAGTTGTTTTGTAGATGCAAATTTCCTTTTTAATACCACTTGGCTACATTGTCTAATTCCATGCTTGCTTTGATATTCTAGTAGAATCTTCAGGTCTTGGTGATATTACCTGCCCAAACAATTTGGTTACATGCCTGTGATCTGTGCTCTTTCTCCTGTATGATCTTTCTCTTATACCATCTTCTGACATTTGTCCTTCTTAGCCACATTGTCCTTGATCTGCCAGGTATTTTATCACCTCTGTTTTTTAATAATTCAGTTACGTTTATCACATTCTTAGCAATGCTTATTTAGTTTCACCTTCCTCCCACAGCAGAGAACGAGCAATGAACCAGATGGGACAGCCTGGTCTGTAGTTTCCTTGTTTCTGATGAAATCTGATCTGAAACCAAACACTACAAACAGCACCCTAACACTTTGTTTTATTCAGAAGTTGTTCAGGCACATAACAGAAGTACTGATGTAATGCTGCTCTCTAGTGGTTTGCCATTTATGCAAGAGGGACATTTATCAGGAGATCTGGAACTCACTAATTCATAACCTGTTCACTCCTTTTTGTCCCATTTGCACAGCATAAAGCAGTAGCTGGTTCCTGCGGAAAACACTAGTAAGCATGAAGTACCTGTCCTACAACCTATGCTGACAAGTCATGCACCAGTTTGGGCCCTGACTACTTCAGAACTTTTTTCTGGCATCTGCAGATTTTTACTTTGTTACTCACCCTCTGCAGATGCCTACAGGTTACACTGATCCCAAAATAGGTTTCCGAGGTGCTCTGATTGCCCATTAGGAAAGCGAACCATTTACTTGCACTACTTTCTCAATTTTTATTTTTTATTTTTTTTAATTTTTAAATCCTACAGTACTCCACCTGAGCTCCACCTTGACTTCATGACAAGAGTCATCTGCCCTGCTCCCCCACAGGTCTTGAATGCAAACCAAAACAAGCTGGCCAAAAGGCAGCAGCAGAAGGCTGCCCCACAAGGAGGGTGTGCTAGGGTCTGTGCCCCAGCGCAGGCAGCACCCTTCACCAAGCACTTTGCAGTCCCACAGTACCTGACCGAAAGCCATGTTGACTCAGCCCCAACCACAGACATTTATTCCTGAGCCTGCTGCTTCTATTTTTATGACCCATTTCTTCTAACCACGGGTATGCAAGAAATACAGTCACTCATCCTGGACCCTTTAGACGTTCGGTTGCGCTCTCCATAGCTCAGGCTCAGCGGTGATTTAAGCAGCAGTTACCCACATTGCTCAGCAGCTGAGTAGTTTCATACGTGAGCTGCCTTGGAGCCCGTGTGAGCATCAACTGCTCCTGCCAAGTCGTTACTCTTCATTGCATTGATTTGTGCTAAAACCCTTTCCTCCAAGTAAGAATTTTTATTTTTATTTTTTTTCTGAGATGTTCTTCCTGAATCTGAGATTCCCTCATATTCAGCCCCTGTAAAGAAGGTCAGGAACTTTCCAGACAAGCTCTTTAGTCAGTGTTGACCTCAGGAGTGCACAGCTTTTCTGTGATCACCTTAGCTTCCCCATTTTATATCTTGCTTACCTATTGATAAGCTGTAATTAAAAAAAAAAAAAAAAAGAAAAAAAAAAGTTGCAATCATTACATTTTTACATGCATTTTATATTTTCATTTGTCAGACCTTATGCTGCCCGCATTCAGATATGACTTCTCTTTTTATTTCTACTGCTCCCCATGTCTAAGCACAATTGTTGCCTTTTACAGTGTATAGGTACAAACATTTTATTTCTACCTTGGGTACATCATTTTCTTGACATTTCAAAGTTTTTAGCCCTTTAGCTTCTTGTTTTATCTTTATCTTGTTTTTATCTTGGCTGCTTTTCTTTTTGGGAGTTACCTTTTTTAAAGCCTTATGTTACTGCTGTGCATTTTTCAACTCTTTCTGTGCAATGAGAACACTGAATTTATAGAATTTTCTTAGTGTCTAATGCAAAGTATTTTGAAAACACAATACAGAAAAATGGGATGTTTAGCCACTCTTCACAAGTAGAGAAATTCAGATGCTGACTCATGAAAAAGCTCCAGGATCATTCAGTAGCAGAATATAAATTAGAATCCAGGAATCCTGTGTCCCCCACCCCCACCCCCCCACTATGGGGATTGCTACACTTTCCTGACAAGTGGTATTTGGTAAAGGAACAGAGCCTCTGGTCCTCACACATTCGCTTACACGGGCTTCTGAGGCAGCTGGGTGCTATTAGCCTTCTAGACAAGAAACGAAGCACATAGTTAAGGTCAGGTTTTCAAAGCTGATTGCTAAGGAGAAGCACCTTCATCCACATTTAGGATTTGAAACAGGTGTGCTGCTTCTCAGAAGCACTTATTTCTCGCAGCTCCCAGAGAAGCTGGGCATCCAGTTTTGAAAGCTGTGTTTTGAGGTGGTGTCTCTCTCTGTGCAGGTGAAGCTTTGTTTGTGCTTCTGTGGCTAATCTCTTTGTAGAACTGGAGAAGTTCTTTTCCTTGAATCCTGAGGACTGTAGGCAGCAGTTGCTGTGGCACAGGATGGCATGTAATTAGTGGTGGGGATAGGGCCTTTTGTAAGGCTTTTCCCATGAGGTGGGAGGGGGTGATGTTAACATCATAAATAACTAAATCATTGCTTTAGTATTGAAAACTCAATAGTACATGCAGTGATGTGTGTCAGCACAAAGCAAGCTTGATGATTTGTGTGTTATTAAAAGCCTAGAATGAACTTTCAAGACTGAGTCCCATTACTGCTGGCTTATGCATTAGCATCATGTTCTTCAGATATGTTAGAAGAATAGGGCAGTATGGAGGCAGCACTCACAGAATGGGAAAATAGTGGTGTTCCTTGCAAAAGCACAGAAGACAAGGTCAGGGGAATGTGGTTACATGAGCTCCCTTTTCAGTTCTGGGATATCCTCAACAGATTGAAATGTGGCATCATGCATGTTAAAAAATGTGCTAGGTGGACTTCAGTGAAAATAAATATGTGAGGCCTTAATTTTATGTTTCACCTGAAATATGGAGTTTCCAGTGGAAAGTACCCCAGCATGTTATAACTTTCAGGAGAAAAGGCAATCTAGTCAGTAATCAGCACAATTTTTTCTTGACTGGCTGATAAATGCTTTTCCATAGGTATTCTAAAAGTTTGTGTTTGCTTTTGAAAGCTGATGGCCTTACATGGTACATGTACAGGAGATATGGATGTTATAGTCTTAACCCCGACATACTGTAATGTACACACAACCCACTGCTGTGAGTCAGGCCTGTGATGGAGCAGGATTGCTGTCACAGTGAGGGCTATGTAGTGTATAATCTGCTTGAAGCAGTGCCACATGCGTTATGTGCAACTTCAATTACTTTTTCCTTCTATCCGTGAATATTTTAGGATTAGCAGGTGCCGTCTCAGTCCACACTGGAACAGAGGCTAAGGAGTAGGTCTGTCAGCAGTATAAGAACATCCTCCTGGTAAACTGGTTAAATCTTTCCTATTCTTCCCCGTGCCCATTCCTAGTGGAAGGATAACAGCCTTCCACTGCCCTGAAATGCTTGGCTTAAGGCCCTGCTACTCCTTGTTGCTCACTCTGTTCCTCTCAAATAGCCAAGATCTGAAGTATAGAAAGGTACATCCCTTGACTGATGTACTGCCAGGCATTTGGTATGAGTGCCCCCATCACTTCTGGTGGGTTACTTCCTTTGCGCAGCTTGTGCTCAAAGTCATTACCCGGGAGTCCCGGTTCTCTAGCACCTAGGGAATGAGAGAAGGTCCTCTACAGTTCACTTAGCAACCAAAGACTGGAGCTGGCCCTAAGCTTAACCTGTAAAGAGGGAGTCAGTCACTTGTGACAGCTAGCAACATCTGTGTTGATAAGCTGCAAAAGCTACTTGTAGATTGCGTATTGCAGAGAAGAAGGGCACATCTGTCCCTGTCCGTTGTTTAGTACTAGTCATTCTGGGATTACAAATGGCTGGTTTGAAGTGCTCACCACCCCCTGGGACTAGACATCATGCCAGGCACTGAAATTTGTGCTAGACTGACATAATAGACAGCTTTAACACAGACCTGCTTCTGCGGAAGATCTTCTTTCAGGGGAAAAAAAAATTGCCTAGTGATAGGACTTTCCATCAATATTAATGTGTAGCGTCAGCGGCTCTCAGTGGAAACTTGTTTTGAGCAGAAACTTGAATGTAGATAGTACTTAAAGCTACACAAAGTGTGCTTGTGTGAAAAATGAAGCATTGCTGTCAGTTATTATATCAACACAGTGACATTGACATTCCTCTTTTTGCTGCAGATTGCCAGGCAGCTGGTCTCTGCCAGCTTCCCCAGGCAGCTCAGCAACATTGTGAGCCGCTGTTCCAGAGGGTGTTGGAGCACTGATATTGGTCTGATCCAGAGCAGTGGGTGCTTTGTGGAGTGATGGTCGGGCTGGAAAGAAGGCCTTAAGAGAGGTGGTAGGAGGGTACTGGCAGGACAGGGGAATGCGCCTAAAGCTGCAGGCAGGTAGAGCCGGAGCTGCAGTTCACAGCCCTCAGTGTGCAGAGCCTCAAAGAGTTCCTGTAGTGCCCAGCGGGGAACTAAGCCACAGCTATTAAATCTCTCCTCTCAGGAAGTATGGATCAAAGAGCAGTTGAACTGGTGTGCTGGAACCTGCCTGTCATTAGGAGAAATGCTTAGGCTGTTCTTTCCTGTTTTGCAGTTTAAAAAGCGTACCAGTCAAAATGTTGTACTGCGGGATGGCCCCAGCAAGCCTGGTACCTTTTTCCTGGTGACCTGAGAGCAAAATCCACTGAGAGCACTGCTAACACTAAATGTATCCCAGGATACTGGCTCTTCTTTTGATAGCAGGTACATTAGGACATCAGTCTGCTGTTGCCACACAATTTGCCTAAAGCCATGTGACTGCACTTAATGAGGATGCACACTTGCAGATGTTGACAAGCTGCCTGGCTGTAGCGGTCGATACCTCTGCAGACAGGGCTCCCTATTGAGAGCCTATTCTCTCAATTCCTCCTAGCAGAACCGGGTTGCAAGACAAAATCTTTGCAAGTTGCACTGGATAGAGCATAGAGGTGGTTCCAGAGCTCAAATGGGACACGAGAGAAGGCATAGTGAACTCCTGGAGTGACTGTCAAGAGCAGTATTTGTAGAGAAGGTCAAAAAATGAGGGAGAAAACCACCTTTCTACGTATCTACTACTGCAGCATATGGCTGGGAGATGAGCTGGGAGAGGACCTTCTTCAGGAGGTCTCCCCGGAGCTTCCTGATAGACATGTGCAGGCTGGTATGAGAGATCTAAAACACTGCATACTTCGTGTCTTACCTACATTTAACCTACCACTGGACTGAAGGGCCTTGTTCTCCTCTGCTGTGTCTACTGTCTCTGCTCTAACAACTAAGAGAGACCATTTTTACCTTCTCTTTCTCCTCTGTCCCAAGGAACAAATTGCTTACCTGTTCCCACCTGCAAGTATGGAACAAATGAAGGTGGTACGTGTGTGTGTGTGCAGGGCTGGAAAGATGGGGGAAAGAGAAGAAAGCATTTCACAGCAAGAATGTGAGAAGGGAAAATTCCGTGTACTCCAAAAGCAGCTTGGAAACTCAGCAGAACGTTAACCAAGCCAATGTTTAATTAAAGCTTAATACTGTCAGAAACAGTTTATGTTGGAATAAGTCCCACGGTCTCAGTTCAGCACCACTAATGGTGTTCTCTCTAGTTGTTGAGCTTGGAGGCTGCTAGTTGACTTCTCCCTGTTTTTAAAGATGAGAAGAACATTGAGTGTAACAAGGGGAAATTGCAAAGTGGGTGATAAGTTCATTACAGGATTTTGGCCAAAAGTACTGGTTAGAGAAAAACGATAGCTTTGCAAACATTATGCATAGATAGGTCACATTCCTGTAAAACAATCAAATTGCCAGTGCATGTTTTAAAAAAAAAAAAAATCCTTAAAATTAGGAGTTCAAAAATACCCTGAAGAGATGGAGAGAGCCATATGAACTCTGTTGTTCATGACATGGATGAAATATTATCTAAAGCCTTGTTCTGGCATCCTGAGAACAAATCACTGGTGATTCCAAATGTCAGCAGAATACTAGCTCAGCTTTGCTGCCTGCACTGTTCAGAGTCTTTGGCACAGGTTCAGAGTAGAAATGAATGCAAACGCTTCCGAAATCTGGGAAGCCCATATGTGAATCCAGTTACGTATCCTGGCGTTTTGGCAGAGAAGGTTTTCTATTACAAGACTCTGAAGCCTACAAAAAAAAAAAAAAAAATCTGCTTTCATGCTCGATAACTAAGGACATATGAAATATAGCAGCTTTGTGTAAGTGAACCCAAAAGTTCAAACCCACTTATTTTCATTTTTTTCCTTATTCAAATTATATATGTATAAAACCTGCTTTCATTCCAAATACATGGTGTTTTATGAAATGCATCATGCAGTTGCTTTAAAGGCTGGTGAGTCTCTGTAGATTTTTCAGTTGATCTCATCTGAGTTTTAATTTTGGAACCATATAAGAATACATGCTTTCACAGTTTATTTGGCATGAAGTGCTTTCAAATCTTGTCAGTTTTTCTTAATGATACAAAGCTCAGTATACATTACATGACTACATTGATTATTTTAGTTTGATTTTAAAATTTAGTAAAGGTAGTATCTTCATTCTTGCAGAAGGCAAATTCTAATTAAAAATGAAGATATATGAACTTCAGATGAAATACAGTTCTTGACCAGCCTGAAAATTAAACACACGGTGTCTGATATGTTCCTTTCAAATTGAGGTTAAATTTGGTCCTATCAAAACTAGAGGAAATTGTGCATGACTTCAGTGATGAAAGGGTTTTATGCCTTTGAATACTCCTGTAACAACATTACCTAATGTTTCTGCTCAGGTGCAACTATTGTAGTTATGTGTCTCTAGTGAGTATTTTTTACTTCATTATTTTTGTCATCCTTCCAGTTGTAGCATTTTTTACCACGTGTACAAACATCCCTGTTTTCAGGGATCTACATGATATAGGATGTATGGGAAGTGGAAAATCAGGCTCTAAGAATCCTTGGTTGCCAACAGCATGCCCTTTCTCATAAAACTCATTTTCTAAACGTTTCTCTAGAAGACACCTTAGTCTCTTGGCAGAAATGCCTTGGCCAAATACAATACAATTTTCATTTGTACAATACAAGCATTGTGAAATACTGCGTGCTGTAGTGCAATTGAAAATCTCTTGGTGTTCTGAGGACATCCAGACCATGGCCAAACTCTCCATATCATCTTTGGTATGCTTGTCATGTAACAGCTTGTGAAAGGCACTGCCACAGGCATTAAACAGCTAGCCTCATTTAACACTTTTTAAAAAACAGAACAAACAAAAGGCTACAAGGAAACAACAAAGACACAGAAATGACAGAATAAGCGAAGCTGGTATGTGGAGTTCAGAATTTCACACGACTAAGCAAAAACCCTTTGCATGCAGTGAAACAGGCAGACTGGTAAGTACAGCTCTAGAAGGCAGTAAGTGTTGTATACTTCTGCAGAAGGGTCTTTACTAAAATGGATTTTATATAAGAACTTTCCCAGTGAGAGAAAAAACATCACAGGCGAAAGCCAAAGTGCCATTTGTAATCCAAAGCAGCAACGTGTGCTGGGTTCTTTTCATATATCTACTTGATAGCTAGACGATTGCAGCTTAGAAAGAAGGCTAATAGGTTTTTCTTTTTATTACTGCCATTTTTCAGTATTGTATAAATCACACCTTTATAGCCTTGCTTAGGGCTCCTTTGTAGGAGCAGGACGTTTACATTTAACATGCCCAAGCCTGTTAGTAATGTAACAGCACAGAATGAGGGGGAAAAGGAGAATTAGAAACATTATGGAAGCCAAGGTCAATCACAAGTGATTTTTCAGCTTGTTTAACGCTTATGTTAAGAAAAGAAGACCTGCTATCCCAGTCATCAATAGTAACAATTTAGAAAAAGTTTTAAGTGACAAATCTGCCAATGGCTTTGGCTCTCTCATCAGTAGGGAAGCTTACAGAGACCTGAACCCAAGACAGAGAAAGATTGGGAGAAATATGTCCAGCAAGTTCTGAGGTCTTGCTTCAGCTGTTACAAACTTTCTTGGTATCTCACAGCAGAGCTACTACACTGTCTCTGTGTGCATGAGGCGTGACTGTAAGTAAAAAGCTTGGAAAAACAACAAACCTGAAGCAAAAATGACAGATCTCTCCAGACGTCCAATATCTGTGAAGAAAACGGCTTTGAGGTTAAAAGTAATGTGTTCTTAAAAGTCACTATCTGTAAAGTGGAAATGATTTTACTGTTTTAATGAACATCCTGCTGTGCCTGCTCTTTATACTTTGCCAAATGTATTGAAATATATGTCCAGAGGGACCTGGCCAGCCTTGAGAGGTACACCAAGAATATCCTTTAGGCTGTATACTCTCCATATTCCCTGTTATGATGCAGCATCAGTGTTCAGTCATGAGTACACTTTAATGCACAAAACTACTCTTACTCTTAATTATGAGGTATTTTATTAATGTAGATTTGCCCTCTAGCAGAGATACTGAAAGGACATAGGGAGAAAAGTATTTCCTTATTTTTAGAGTCTAAATGTTGCTTCTTGCATTTATCTGTGCAGCAGTACTATTGTTAGTATCCTTTTTTAAGTCTGCTTTAAAGATGGGGAGTGTAATAGAGAGCTAGAAGTGCAAAATCTCTCCCCTTCCATCTGCAAGACCTACAAGTCAAACAAAATTAGGCAAGAGTATGTCAAATACATCTATAACAAACCCAATGAACAAAACTGTAAATATTTCCTATTGTTACCATCCACCTAAACAGGCATTCAAAAAATGCGCTGGCCACTTGGTTACAGTTGATTCTGTCAGCTTTTTTCTTATACTATCTTGTCTTTCCTGATAAGACATCCCTCTGCCCGGAGGGAACCAGGCTTATCTTTATTTCATGCAATGCTGAGCCTTGTCTTTGCTTTTAAGCACACCCATACACCTCCTGGCTAACACTAAAAATGCGATGGGAAATGCTGAAACACTCCCTTTTACAGATAAGAATCATAGTCCCCAGTGACACAGCTGAATCACAAGATTGTCTAGGTTTTTCTTGTTACACCGTTAGGATTTATTGATGTTTTAAAATGAACAGGGGCAAGTATTTAAAAGGAGTAAGTTCCAGAGTTAGAGCGTTACCACTCCAGTGCTCCCTGCTCTGCCACAAGTGTTTTCTGTGGTGTCTGATACTTCATTCAGATTTTGATGTATGGTGTTGTTCAGGCACCTGGCTGCTGCTTCCCTTGATTTAGTCACCTTTACGCCTTCAGAAATTTGAACTTCATTCTCAGAGAGAATTTTACGAATACTTTGCTGGAGTCCCTACCTTCTGGGGATGTTGTAAGAGTCTAGTTAGGGAAGAGACTCAAACGCTGCTGTAATGAGAGAGAGACAGGCATATAAACAAATCCAGGGTAGGTATTTCAATACATGAGTCTTTCACCAAGATGAAGCATGAGCAAAGGTTACTGCGTACATCTTTGCAAAGTTGTTCTGGGATGGTTGCGAAGTCTAATGGCCAATTTATTTTAGCATAGTAAGGGAGGATTTTTATTTTTTTATTTTTAATCTGGAACAGGAGGTCTGGAGGAGTTGTACTAATCAGCAGCTACAATGCCTGGAGATAATTTCCTTTCTACAAGAACTCTTTAGCACATCAACGAATCACCTGACACAAGGAATTATTACTGTTTATTCTTTCCCTGTCTTGTATCACATGACACTTGCATTTGTTTTATGCTGCATTTTCCATTTTAACACTGAAGGCATTCAAATGTTGCAAGGGGTGAGTACATAGCAGAGGAATACATCTAAGGGAAAGCAGTGTCATTGCAGGGCTGAGGTCTGGAATCTCAATTATTGTTCAGATGTTTATTGCTGAGCCAGTGTCTGGTCACAAGCATAGGCAAAAAGTGCTGGATCCTCACCTCCTGAAGTCAGCACACGTGACTGTTATGTTGGGCTGTAGCTGAAAAGTGTGCCTTCTAGTCCACACAGCAAGAATTATGCCCAGGTATCACTCTCTCCAGCACACACTCACCCCTATGCACAGAATGGTAACTTTTATGAAATGGTATTTCATTTTCTTGTAAAAAGTTATTTAGGGATGTACTGCAACCAAATCAGAAGGTCAAAATATTTTGTCACTGGTTTCAACAGCTGGAAAAAACATTACATGTGCTTATACCATTAATGGGTATTCACTCTAAAGTATTAGAGCTTGTTCAAAGCAATCACCCCTGGAACGTGTGTAATGAGGACGTGGTGTCCTCAGCACCAATTGTTTCACTGAACCAGTTCACACCTACAGCTGGATTATCTGCTAATGTACACATAGCCTATGTGACATAACTTTTTGTTAGGGAATATTTTTGGTAGTTGCTGAAATAATTTCAAGATTTTTTTGTTCCTAGCATAAAGTAAACTTATTTTCATTTTTTTTTTCTTCTCCTGTGACTTGTATGTCTTTCAGAATGTTCTGTTTTTTTTTTTTTTTTTTTTTCAATTGGAATGATCTATGGGTGTTTTAGAGACAAGTCAAGCAAGACAATCCAATGTTAACCTGTTTATAACATTGCATATTTTTTAATTCAGGGGCTTAGGAGCTTCTTGAAAAACCATGTTATGTTCATCTGAAATTTTGAATTTTAAATGTAGAAGGCTGCATTATTTTGAATTATTTTGAAATTACTCATTTTACCTTGATGAAAGAAAAGACAGTTTATTCTTCAGCCCTTTGAAATTTAGGCAATATTCTTTACTGGCAACAACAGTATAATTTACATGTTAAATTGAATGCAAGCATGATACAAACTTCTTTCTACACATCATCTGGTTAGAACGTAAATATGGATTCCTATTGACACGTGCAATTAAAACTATCATGCAATGTAATTTTATTAATACCATCGACAGGGTTTTTTTGCATAAATTTTGTTGTATAGTGTGTTGAGGAGAGTATTTTGGTTAATGTCATTATCGTTAGTATTACGTATAATGCATAGGCTAGATTCTTACACATAGTGAGAGTGTTTCTGTATGCACACACACGTGTATTTAAGTGCACGTCTGCAGAAATCAGCGCAGTCTGTGAAACCTGCCCTGAATTCATTGGGTCGTGTTGCTGGTCTGGTTCACGTGCTTGGAGTAAGGCATGTGCACGTGCAGAAAGAACTGCAGATGCTGTTAGGAGAACCTGTGCCTGGAAAGGGTTGAAGGGTACTTCTCTGAGAAGTGATCTAGACAGTGATTTAAGGAAGGGGTATGTTGTGAGAAGCAAAGGAAAGGGGTCTCTGGAGATGTCGGCTCATGCGGGACAAGGGAATTACTCTGAGTGTCACTTGTGAGTCTTCTATTTAACCGGAAAGTAAAACACAATCTGAGGGCACCGCTCTATTACTTGAAGAATTTCTGCAGTACGAAGACAGTATGAAGCAAAGCAAATTATTCCTCAGCGTTGCACTGTGAGGTAGCATTTCGAGGCTTTAAGGCTAGCACGTGTTTTCCCTTTTGGTTTTGGACTAAACAGGGTCTTCTGTACTGAAGAATGGTTTAGATGGTCAAGGCCATATTGTGTAGAGAAGGAACTGCTAAGTTTCTCAGTAAAAGAGGAAAAAAAAATAGAAGAAAAGCAATCTGTCCATCGCTTCTGAAGGAAGCTTTCTCCTGTGGCTACAGCCTGGTCAATTCATTTCCCTTTGTACTTTTTTCAAGATGTAAATGGAGGTTTGAAGGGGCGAATGTTCTGATTCATTTGCTTTGTGAAGTGCGTTAACGTAAACTCGTCAACACAACAAACCGCAGGCCACCCCTACAGGACACACGGTGGTCACCGCGAACGCCGGGTGCCCCAGCGAAGGCTTGGCGCTTCCCAGTTCTGAATCTCGAGGAACTGCTGGAACCGCTCCACAGTGGGCACCTTGCCCTGCTCCGTGGCCGCACGGCACAAACACGTGAAGTAGGGCACCCCGTGCCCGGACCGCGTCCCTCCCGGCCCCACAGCGCCGAGGCCCACCGCTCGACCCCGCTAAGATGGCGGCCCCTGACCCCCGCGCTTCCTCTTCCGGCCGGGGTTGCCATGGCGCTGCCCCCCCCCGGCCCACCCTCAGCCGCCGCCGTGTGTGTTTACATCGGGCGGGAGGAGCCAGAGCCGGAGCACCGNATCCCCTGCGGGCGGTGCGCCGGGAGACGCGGCATGAAGGTGAGGCGGGGGGCGGAGGGCCCGCGGTGGGGTCGGGTCCCCGAGGAGCCAGGGCTCCGGGTCCGACCCCCGCCGGGCCGGCATCGCGCTTGTGGGGCTTTCTGCCCTCCGTGCGCCTCTGCAGACAGCTCAAGGCTTCACCTGCGTTTCTCCTCTGTCGGGCCCTTCTGAGGCGTGGGGGAAGGCAGCGTCCTTGTGGCCACAGCTTGCCGTGCGAAACCCCTGGGTGGGTGGGAGTGGGGTCGGGGTCACCTGGAGCTTGGGTGGCCTGGTGAAGGTGGGCGCCGAGACACGGTTACTGGGGTTGTAATAGCTCTCGTCAGAAAGGTGGTCTTTGCTCAGAGTCACACACAGGATTACATCGCAAAAATGACTTCTGGTCCTGCGAAGGTGTTTTTTTCTGTTGTGCTGTATCTATTTTGTTTGCAAGAATGTATCTTTATAAACTGTTACCTGTCATTCATCAGCCTGAAATAGGAGGCACACTGGGTTCTCCCTGTCTCCCAAACTTGTTTAGCAGCAAAAATTCTATCAATCAACCCCATTCCAGGCACCTTGAGGCAGAAACTGTGCCTACCTATGGCCTGCCCTGTCATGGTGGGGGATTCTGACTCAGGCCTTCCTGCAAGCCTCGCGGTCCAGTAACTGTGAGCTGGAAGTGGCCTGGCTTATGAAGATTTTGGGTCTGGACGGTGTAAGTTTTGGTCACTCAGGTTAAGTTTTCTCTGTGTGTATGAGGGACTCCCAGCTCTGAGCATCTGCGCAGCTCACGGGAAAGAAAAGGGGCGATAGCTGAGCATATGGAAGGAATATGTGTATGAAGGAAGTTTCCAACCATGCCATACTGTTTTTTTTTTTTTATTTTCCTTGTCAGTAAAGGGTGTTTATTTTTTTGCCTGTCTCTGAATGCTTGTTAGTTCAGATAGCGTGGGGTAACAAAAATATGAAGGAGGAAGGTATTGGTGAACAGTGTTATGGCCTTGGGTGAGTTGTTAACTTGCACTGCGAAACACAGACCTCAGAGTGCTGGCTGAACAGTACTTCCAGCTTGAGGCCAAGACAGAGAAAAGAGTTTCTTCTGCTTCTGTTTTATTGCAAGCAGACGAAAGCACTGATTATTCTTGCTAAACCCCTTACGTCTACTGAGTTCCTCTTTTGCCCCCGCCAGAGCAGGAAAGCTCACAGCTATTTTGAATGATCTCTCAAAAGATGGCAATATGTGGGTAGAGTCGTGTTGAGGTTGGGAGGAATTTGTGTGTGTTCAGGGGGAGAATCTTTTTTTAAGCCTTTTATCAACTATAAGTGCTGTGTTGAGCATTTCAGTGTTAAAAGCTCCACAGTTTTCTCTCCAAATAAATTATTTCAGCGTGTGTTTCCTTCTATATGTACCGCCTTCTGCTGTAGCAGTTGCCTCAGTTTCCTCAGTGTAAGATCACTGCAGATGCATGAGTTAAAGTCTTAAGCTGGGGGGAGTGTGTGTGTTGGAAATAATTATATTATTAACAGCTGTAATGCATCAAAATGTTTGTGTCAGGTTTTTTTAGCTCTTAAGGGGGAGGAAGTGACTGTGTGTGGGGGAGGAATTCTGTGTGGTGTCAGCATTGGATCTGGATCCTTTTATGGACCTGCTCACAAACAGTTGAGGGTGACTTTAAAACAAATCGATGTGAAGTTTAAATTGTTGGTCAGTGCAGGGAAGCCCTATGTAAGAGTGAAGGTTTTTGAAAAGTCACTGCCTATTTCTTTGCTAATTTTTGTTATGCCTTGGGAAATATATCTGAGTTTGTGTGCTTTTTATCAGCATTTTTTCTTTCTCATTGTTGCTGGTTAGCAGGTCGCTGAGAATGCAGGGCTGTCAAAGCAAAACAAGCTGATACTAGTTTGTGTAGGGATGGTCTGTCTGCCTGGGGGAGGGAAGAAGCAGCTGAAGAAAAGCAGTAACATCAGGGGAGTTCTGCTGTGCAAATAATCCTTTCAGGACCTGTGACTCATGTCTGATTGTTGCTCAGGAAACTGAAGCTTGATGTAGTTTATTTTTAACTCAAAATAAGTATTCTATTAAAAAGGTATGGTGAAATACAGCAGCACGGCGAAGTCATCGCTCAAAGCTTGAGGCACTGAAGCTGGAGTGAATGTTTACTTTGCTCCTGTTCCCATCTCTTTCAGACAATGGTGATGCTTAGAGACTGCATCCATGGACCCTTTCAGGCTACACAACATGTAAAACTGGTCCAAGCCCCCGCTTTCTGCAGTATTGGCCAGGAATGAGAGGCAATCAGCCCAAAGGTGGACCATTCCTGTCCTGAGCAGGTGGATGGGTTAGGGTATTGGAACGTGGCTGCCCTGGTGGCTGCCTGCTGCCCTGACAGCTTCTGATGCTGCTCCTGTCCTTGCTCTAACCTAAATGCAGCCAGAGGAAAGAAGGGCATTGAGGGTGTCAGGTGGTGCTGAAATTCTTGTTGGCGAAAGCAAGCTCAAAGAGGTGATTTTGTTTAAGTAGCTGTTTTCCTTTTTACTGAATTCAGGCGATTCTGCAAAGTGCAGTGAGAGCTGGTGGTGCTTGTGCTCACATTTGAGTTGCATATTTTGGGAGGAGAGAGTGTCACAGCTGAAACAGTTTCCTTTGAGAAACTTTTATAGCTATATTTAAGAAAACAAATGAGAACTTACTGCCTGTAGTTATTCTGTTTTTCTGCTTTTGATACCTGATGTTGGCAGGAGAATACTAGAGATCTAATAAAAGGCAGCTATTTAAAAGATGAAGTCTGATCAAAAGTTATGGAAAACCGAAGTAAATATTTCTCTTTCTTGTAATTACAAACGGCTCTGTTCCTGTGGGTGTCACGGATTGTCCTGTCAAAACTTGGCGTGTGTGTAACTTTTTTTACATGCCTCTGGCCCTGCTTAGCAGGGCTTGTGACAGTTGAAATGAGAAGTACTTGGGCAAGGAGCAGCTTACGAAAGGGAGAACAGTCAGGGTATTGCTGTCTGTGGAGTATGTAGTTGTCTTTTTTTTTTTTTTCCTCTGGCATGTGGTCTTAAATTTTTTATAGGAAGCAGGAGGAAAGTGATTATAAGCAATAGAATAAAGGGGACCATGGACTGTACAAATACTATAAATAATTCTGTATAAATACTATAAATATTTGCCTTTGGTTGATCACATCTGGTAGGTGCACTGCCTTACAAATGTTCTGGTAGTTTTTTCCTTTCCCAGTGCTTAGCTGAATTTCAGAGAGATGGGAGAAGGTGACATGCCTTCAGGGTTCTGGACAAGGTACATGCTTGCATAGGTGAGGGGAGAGGTGGAGCTCTTCAGCAGTTTCTTTTGTGACTGGAGGTCACTGAAGTGGCTTTTGTGCTTGTGTTAGCAAACGTTGTCAGTTGTACAGAGCTGTCTCAGTTCTTGTGCAATTCCTGTGCTTCCTTTCCATGTAAATATCAATTTGGAAGGAAAGCATGTGTGCCTTGCAGATCCTCAAAAATTACAGGCTGCTGTTACCAAAAGTTACTGCTTTCAGTAAGTTTTTTCCTTTTAAGGAACAGGTGTGATGTTGTTTGCAGCCCTAATGATCAAGTGCTTTCTCTAGCTGACAGCTGTCTTGTTGCTTGGTGAAGTGACTCCGGCTGCAATCTTGTATGCAGCACGTTGTAATCTTATTTACACTTCTTCCAAACTAACATCAAGAAAATGAGATTTCTACGATGCCTGAAATAAAAGGGGCGTTATTGCTGGCAGTGCTTCTGGGTGTCGGGTTGAAGGCATGCTGGTAAGGTGTAAATCAGAGAGCTTGGTACTACCAGGAGATGCAGTGTTTGCTTTGTGGAGTAAGTGAATATTTAATTGAAATGTCTTTCTTACCTTTCAACACCACAGCACTGAATGCATAGGACAACAAGCAGCACTGAGCTGAGAGATCTCAGACCTGAGGTGAGAGCTCCTTTGTTAGGATGGAGATAGACTTCGCTACCTGGCCATCGACAGAAGCATCGGGGTAGTGGTGTGTGGTACCTGCAGTGTATTGCAATCTCTCACCTGCTTTGGTCAATGCTAATTCCAAAATGTCGGGTCTTTTGCGGAAAACACATTTTGAAATTCCTCTGGAAATAAAATTCTGGGCAGAAATAAGTTCTGGGCTGAGTAAAATGTTTCCCTCGTAATGTCAATTTCCAGCTTTTAAAATGACTTTTGGTGCTTTTGGGACAACTTTGTACCTTCAAATGGATTTGTAGCACTATTAATTCTTTGTCTACTTTTAAAGAAGTTAAATTACAAGCTTTAAACAAGTCAAATTCTGTTTCAGACTGCTTTCCAGTGAAGCCTCTCTTGATTTTACTGGGAGTGTTCACGTTCGTCAAGCTGGGTGCACACTTTGGACTTTGAATCTGAGTTGTGTCACACAAGTCACTCTGCTGTGAAAATCCTTTGCAAAATTAGTTAAATTAGTTAAATTTCAGCTCATTGAAGCTAAAACAGTAGTTGTATTAAGGAAGTACATGCAGGTAACATAATTCACGTTGGCCACATGAAACCACTCTTGCAGAACACTGCTTAATGCAGCTCGCCGTGAGCTTTCTGAAAAATGCTGCAGGGGAAGTTGTGGCCCTTCTGAGGACAATGGAGAGAACACACATATATATTTTTAAAGTCTGTAGTGTGGTTAAGAAAACTTTGATATAGACCCGTATTATTAAGCAGAGGGCTTCTCAGTTGTATTTCAGACAGATTTCTCACGCTGCCCGCAGCTTTCTAGAATATTTGCACGTCTCATTAGGAAAATAGAAAATACTCTTTCTGCAGTGTACACTGTCTTGTTTCTTTAGTCAGTAAAATTGGCATTAATCATTAAATCAACCTGCCAAGGAACAGGCTGGAGAGAATACATTTGTACTGCTTTCGCTACTTGTGATGTGAACGGAGCCATAATGCTGTAGGTTGTGCAGCCTCAGCATTGCTGGCTTTTGGTTCACCAGCTCAAGTGTCCGGGTGGATTTTGTTCCCTGCTGACAGACAGTGGATGGCTGGCAGGATGCAGGAGGACTCCTTTCTCTTCTGCGCTGAGGTCACCTGAGTCAAAGCGTGGTCAGTTATCAGGAGGGGGTAACTGATGTTTTTAATACCCCATTATTGGTAACGATTTAATCTTTCAGATTGGTTTGCAGTGATGCAGGGTTGTGCTTCGGTCCGGCATCGTTCCAAATCCATACTCTGTTTCAGAGCCTGTCAGGTGTTTCTGTCACACCTTTTCTGTATGTACGAGCCTGTCCCCAGCTTTGATGATTGTTAAGGTCTGAATTACCCTGCGCAGTGACACTGTGCCTTTGTGTAACTTCTTTTTTCCAGACAAGTGCAATTCAGCACAGTCAGTTTTTCAGTAAAAACTGTGTTCTGGACAAGGATAACCCTTCCCTGTGGAGGTAGCAGTTTAAACTGGAATTGACAGCAAATCATGCAGCCTTTTTCTGGGTAATTTTTCAGCTTTTACACTGCTCTAGTGTGTTATCCTTTGGTGATGACAGTGCTCAACCTGCTTGGAGTGAGGAGTGTTCTCTGGGCCAGGTCAGTGCAGGATCATAACCAAGGTGTTTTGGTATTGCTTGATTTCGAAAAATGCAGTACGTAAAACTCAGAAATCAAAAGAACTGTCAATCAAAACAGAATTAAATAAAATTGCTGCTTCACGAGTCTAGAACTGTCTGAACCGTGGCTGAGTGTATTGAATTCTGGCTGTATAAGCTCTGCGAGGGCAAACAATACCAAGCAGACAGCTTGCTGAATGGAGAACAGACTGTTGCTTCATTGGGAAGTTGTCTGTGCCAAGTAAACCCCAGTTGGGATCGCTCACGGTAAGAAGCTGGTTTATTACTGGAGAAATAGGATTTGACTCTTCTGCTGAGAACAATAGAACTCAGTCTTGATTTGGGGTTAGCAGCGCTACAGCTTGGTCTTGTTGCCTCCTTCCTCTGCAGGCATGTTCTGCCCCATTGTCAAGGCCAAATTAAATGCTGTTGAAGTCCCAGCCTCCCTAATGTGTTTGCACAAGTGCGGAGAAGAGCAAGTAATCTGAGCGACTTTCCAGTGCTTTCACGGCGTGCTGCGGACAAAGTGCTATAATTTTACAGCACTGTCATCCTCAGCATTTCTATTTCTGTACTTTCCTTTAATGTTCTGAGGGATTTATAACTGCAACTCAAATTCCCCTTGGGCTGAAACCTGGCACAGAAGCTCTCATTATGAGCTAACCTTGTTTTGCAGAATTAAAAGCAAAGCATCCATCAAGAAGCTCTCTTAAACCTACAGAAAAGTGGAAAAAAACCCTCGTTATGGTTGCAGATCAATTTTTCTCTCCTCTCCAGGCAGAGTACAGCCAGCTTTGGAAACCCCCGGGGTGTGGGTGTGCAGTTAATAGCGATGGCTGATTCACTGCAACGTTCCTGTAGCATTTAGGAAAATTTAAATGGAAGTCTTAATTCTGTGATGCACTGAAAGTTTATTGCTGAATTAAAACCTGCAGCTGCAACAAACACCTGCTCCTAAAGGTGTGCGGTAGTCCTGCAGGTTTGTCTCCCCTGTTCGAGAGGGGGTCCCTGCACTGGGGTACAGGGAGAGAGTTGGTAGTGCTGGGTAGTTATGTGCCTGAGCTGAAATTAAATACCTGTGGACACTCGGCTCCCTGGAGAAGGGAGGCATCATGTTGAACTACTTACAAATTTTCTTCTTGTTTAAAATTATTTTTTAAAAGCAAGAAAAAGTCTTGTTGCCTTAGGAACTGAGGCTTTATGTCTTTCTGTAGAGGCAGAAAGGACACTGCATTCTGAGCCACAAGCCATTTTCAAATATGGAGGGTGGGATAATTTAATTTAATTTGATTAAAGGTGAAATATCAAATATGAGTTCTGCAGAGCTTCCCTGCAGTGACTGGGTAGAGGGGAGACTGCGAATTAACACCAGCACTTAGAATGTGAGAGTAGGAGAGCCTGATGAAGCTCAGCTGTTGTTGCTGGATCTGACAAGTCTTTGTCATCTGCAGGTGTTGGGCCCAATCATAGCATGTCCCATCTCCCTCCAGTCTGGAGGAAGCAAACCTGGGATGAGAAGAACTGTGGTGTTTTTTTTTTTTTTTGTGTGTGTGTGTGGTTTTAGGAATGGGGAGGTATGCAGTGTGCGGGAAACCAATGATGTTTAGCCTTGTGGCTATGCAGTGAGCATTCTGTAAGCATAATGCAAAAATGGTCAATGCTTTCACTGAGGTACTTCAAAAATATCTTGGATTCCCAAAGCACTCAACAAACTGTCCTGTGCTTAGGGTTGGCCTCACTTCTTTCTTCCCACAGATGCACTGAGTTTTGTAACTCTTTGTAGGTGCCATCTGTCCTTTGTAGTTATCAGCTGGCAGCTGTAGGTTTGTGTAGGATGGAGCAGGAGGCGTGACCTTGTGGGCCTGTAAGGAGAGGCTTTGCTTGGGAGAAGGCACTTTGGAATGGGGAAAAAAGTGAAGTTCTAGGCTTAAGGGCAGCATGGGGACAAATATGAAGATGAATGTCAGAAAGGAAAAACTGGTGTGAAGGGTTCAGGAGGAAGAATGGAAAGAAGAGGATCTAGGTCAGGAAATAAGCACTTTGTTTTTCCTTGAAGAGTCACTGAGAAAGCAGCTAGAGCTGGAGTTTGACCAGGAGTCTAGCGTGATTTCTAAAGGGTACTCTAAGAACTGAAATATCACGCTGCTCATGAAAATTCCTTTCTTTAAATTTCTCCAGCTTCTGTCCTGCAAGGGGAAGTGATTCCCAATGGACTTCAGTATAATGGTGAAAAGTATTATTCATGCATGTTGTGCCATGGGTGGTTTTTTTTTTTTTTTTTTTTTTTTTTGTTGTGTTGGTGAAGTTTTTTTTTTTTTTTAAAAC
>VXAV01006007.1:234005-244329 GCA_013399715.1 Alectura lathami | reverse complement strand
TGGAGCGGGTCCAGAGGAGGGCCACCAAAATGATCAGAGGGCTGGAGCACCTCTCCTGTGAGGAAAGGTTGAGGGAGTTGGGATTGTTTAGCTTGGAAAAGAGGAGGCTTCGGGGAGACCTCATGGCGGCCTTCCAATCCTTGAAAGGAGCTTACAGGCAGGAGGGGGACCGACTGTTTGAACGGGTGGATAATGGTAGGACAAGGGGGAATGGGCTGAAACTGAAAGAGGGGAGGTTTAGGCTGGACATCAGGAAGAAATTCTTCACTGAGAGAGTGGTGAGGCGCTGGCACAGGCTGCCCAGAGAAGCTGTGGCTGCCCCATCCCTGGCTGTGTTCAAGGCCAGGCTGGATGGGTTCCTGGGCAGTTTGATCTAGTGAGCTAGTGGCTGGCAGCCCTGTCCACGGCAGGGGGGTTGGAACTAGATGATCTCTGAGGTCCCTTCCAACCCAAGCCATTCTGTGATTCTGTGCCTAGTCAGAATGACTTCTTTATTGTGCCCTCTCTGTACAACTGTCTGTTTTCAGTTTTAGCCCAAAGTATGTAATATTCAGTAGGATATACCTGCTGCAAAATTTTTAGGTGGCTTTGTATTTTGGGTTATATTATGAAAAATTGATGTCTATTTTTTTTTTTTTGAGTTCATATCCAGAAGGAAATAACATCAATTTTCTTCTCATAAAATATTAAATCAAGTTTGCAGGTAATGGCAGAAACTTGGCCTTGATGTTTCCGTGACTTGTTACAGGGTCTTAGGATCTGGGATTCTTAATGTCTAAGAAACTTCTTGCAGTACAGACGATAGATTAATAATCTGGAGCTATAACATTTTGTTTTCTAGCCCCAGAGACTTTGTCTTTGGAACAAGTTGGAGGCTTTCAAGAGGTAGGCAGGAGATCAAGAGTTTATAATGCATAGATGTGCATGCCATTTACCAAAATACCTGTTCATCCGTGTGTAAGAATCTAAGAAACTGATAAAGTAGTTCATCTCTACTATTTTCACCTTTCTGGAACTTACATTTTACTGTAAAGGTGATAGCCCTATGCAGAAGTTCCAAGACCAGGACTGCTGTTTGTACCCTGTTTCTTTCATTCTCCTCTAACTTCTGTGGAGACTTGAGGAGGTGGAAGGTAGGTGTTCAGGACTCTATTTTTACTAGCTTTTCTTTTTTTTTTTCCTAAGAAGTTCCTCTCTTTCTTCCTCTTTTTCCTCTGTTTTTGTTTCAAGGTACAAATTGGATTAATTTTATCAAATTATGTGAATTTATCTTTGGTTAAGCCAAAAATTTGTATGTGTTCAGTCCTAGAAATTGTGATTTGTATGAAGTACCCGGTACCTCATATGCATCCCTTCAAAAGCTAATGAACAAAACCCCAAGCTTTAATCCAGTATTATTACAACGTGGTAAACTTAGGCCTCTGGGAACTGCAAACTGAGGCTGCAAGTTGGTTGAGTGTGGGCTGTGCGTATATATATGTATAGCTTGAGACTAATAATGTTACTGTTATTGCAGCATTATGTTCCTAGCATCTTGGGGGCTGTTTTTTGCTTAAAATATTTGATTTACTTAATCGGGGAAGCAAGTAAGTGGTTTCCAGTGTATGGATCTTTTATCTTTGTGCTGAAAAAGGAAAATACACATTTACCAAGGCTGGATATGGGCTAAAAATTTTGCTTACATCATGTAAAGAAATCTATTTCCTGTGAAATCTGCATACCTTTATGGGCTGTGGTTATCTGAACCCAGCTGTAACCAAAACAGTTTGGTCCTTGGTTTAAGGGTAACCTTAAACAGCTACTGCAGGAGATGATCCGATGTCCAGCCCTGATGGCACGCTGCCAGCGTTGCCTTGCTGCACAGCCGCGTGTGATGACTGCCAGCCCCAAAACCACTGTGCCCAAAGACAGGGGTCACCTCTTTCTGCAGGAGGCATGGGTGTGACTGCAGGCAGTGAGCTTCTCTGTGGCTCCCATCAATCGCAGGTGGAAGGATGCGCTGTCCAACTGAGCAGATCCTGTAGCTGCATGTGAGCTTGTATGGAACCTGAGGGCAGGGTTTGGGCCAGAACGTGCTGTGAGGCTCTCCTGTCCTCCTTGGAATGTAGGGAGAGACTCAACCTGAGAGGTGTCATTAGAGACGTCTTGTGATAGCATACAGGAGGTCAACTTTTGATGACCGTGCTTCTGGCAGCTTTGGTGTAGCACAGTGATTAAGACAGCGGGGAAGGCAAAGGGATCTTGGCGTTCAAACTTCACTCCTCTTGGCTCAGATCCAAGTACCATTAATATGACATGAGATGTTTTGTTGGTGTTTGATTAACTGGGAGGCTTCTTGTTTTGTGTGACACATAGCAAGTTAACCACCCGGCATGCTGACATGTGCTATTAAAAACAAACACTTAAAGCTAAATTGGGAAGCAGGCTGCCAGCGCGCTGTAGGCAGGAGCCGGAGGAGCCTGCCCTCAGGGAGCTGGCTGGGGTGGGCCTCACCGAGTTTTCTGCCGGCCTGGCACCTGCAGCTTCAGGGTTCAGCGCTGCGTTCGCAACTGCTCATTTTGAGACGCTTTCGTCAGCTGTCCTGTGAAGTTAAAGCACTCCTGGCAAAACTTGGGAATAGCAAATGGCAAAATAGCTGTACCGCAGGCAGCGCTTTCTGCCGGACCGGTGCGGGTGTGTGCTGCTCTTCTTTCGGCAGTCGCTGGCCCCTTCCCACACCCTTGTGGTCGCTGGGATCTGGGATGGGAGCGTGCTCCAGCACTGGGATTTTCCACTCGCCGGCTCTTCGGCTGCTGCTGTTGCTGGAAGCAGCCCAGTAGAGGGCTGCCGAGGGCCGGGCGTTCCGCAGAGAGCCGAGATCTTGCTTCAGCCGCTGCTGACAGATGGGATTAGGGTAATACGGTGGCTCTTTTATATGGTGTTGGCTGTTCCTGTGAGTTTAAGTTCTGTGACATCGAGAATATGTCTGGACTTTCCTGTTTTGTAATCAATGAATTTCAAGAACAAAAACCTGGAGCAGTAGTAAGGTGGCTTTTCTCTTTAGTTCCCTTCTCATTCTCCTCCTTATCTGAAGTTTTTTGATGTTCCCTCTCTTGTGGAAACCATTCCAAATTTCCCCATCAACAGTAGGATGTCTTTAAAGGAGGTGTTATCCAGACAGGGAATTAGTTTTATGGGTGCTAAATATTGAAAGGGGTGAAAATTGTAGCACAATAGCTGTTGAGATCTCAGCTTTGTTTTCAGACCAGCCTCACAGTGTAACGAGAAACCTCCTGCTGATTCTGTGGGCGCTTTCAATTCCACTTAAAATGAGATGTGCCCTGTGACCTTGTGTCCAGACAGCGGTGTAAAGCTTGTGAAAACACCCAAATTGTCTTGTCTAGCATTGCAGGTCTGCATCTCCTAGTGCAGCCAGAGGTGGGTGGCCTCTGGGGACCTCTGTTGTGGGCTGCAGGTGGGAGCCATGCGACAGGCCCCATCGAAGCTCACTGGCTGCCATGGGGCTCTTTGTATTTTGTCACTTCTGCAGCTGAACGCTTTTTTTCCTCGCTTTGCCCACTGATTTATACCTGAAGCGCTGCAGTTCTGTGATTGATGGCTGGCTGTGAGAATCTGTAAGGATTCTGGGGACGGGGGAAGCAGGCCTTACGTAAGATGCCTTGTCCTACTTGAAAACAAGTATCAGCTCTTTCTTTGAGGCAGGTGCAAGGGGGAGAAAGAGTCTTTAAATGAACCTTCTAATTCCCAGGCTGAGATTTGAGGTCCTTTTGTTTGGGATAGTTTTTTCCACAGAAACAAAATTGTATCCTTGCAGATCAGAGTTTGACTAGAGTAGAGGGAAAACAGCAGCAAGTGAGCTGCTGGCAGCTGGGAGGGGCACAATTTTCATGCTGCTGTCATGAATTGCAGCCGGAAAGAGAAATCTGTAAAGACTTGTAAAACACAGAATGAGTAAGAGGGCTTCCAAATGGAGTCTCTGACATGTGAGCAGCTTTTTTAAATGACCTGTTGAATTTCTGACTAAAAAGTGTTTTCAGAGCAAAAGAGCAGACAGTTTTTTCACCTGACTTCTCTTCTTCCTGCAGCACAAAAAAAATCAGGATGTCAGGTGGCGATAGATGCTGCGAGGACAGTTTGGGATGGGGAAAAATGGACAGCCTCTCAGAGTGATCTAATAGGAGTCCATTAGTAGTCACTGGTTTGATTTGAGATCATGAGAAAGCTTTTAGTTCAGAGAAGCGAACCATCTTCTGCCCTCAGTTTGTCTTGAACAAGCTCATGTTCTCAGATGGTGACCTGTGCTGAATTACATCTCTCTGCCACACTGGAAGCCAGACCTGTGAGTAATGAGTTGACAGGAGAACGATCTTCAACCCTACTTAGAGTACCTAGGATATATTTGGGCAGTTACACCTGATGAATAGGGGAAGGATACTCTTAGAACTGCACAACAACTTTTAACTGCAGATACAGCTTCTGTTTCTAAAAATTATGGTCAGATTTCTCTTTTCAGGCATCCAGCCCTTCAGATATAAGAATCAATCTCTCAGTGGACATCTAGGACATTCACACCCTTCAAAGAGGGTTGTAGGGGGGGAGGACAGAAATCTCACTCTGTGTTTTTTCATTTCCATCAGCAAGCTTGGGAAGGATACTATTTGAATTTAAAGCTGTCTTTATAGTAATGTGGCAAGATTCCAAATTTTGTCAGAGAAGGCAATCCAGTGTTAAGAAGTAAAGCAGTAAATACCTGCAAAGCTGAGTGAGGAAATGCAGGAAGGGAAGAAAGAGGTAGGCAAACTGACTCTGGTCAAGACTTTGACAAGAATGTAATAACCTCAAATGAGGTTTGTTCCCAGCAGACACTGAAGACATCCTGACCTTATTTAACTCTGATTTATTCATCATGGGAACAGATTTTATCTCTTGTATTCTGTGACTGATGGGCAGGAGTAATTTCTCTCTCAATACAGACGAGTACACCGTGGTAGACTCCATTTGCCACATTGACAGGAGCAGAGTGCCATCAGCCACAGAGATAGCTGAAGAAATATTTTCCTTTTCAGTCTTGCACTCTTAATGTGCGCATGATGCATGTATAACAGTAGGAAGGGGGGAAGGTTACTGAGTGGTTTGAAATCTGAGTCATGAATTCCCTTTACTGTCTGAAATCTTCTCAAATCACAAGGAAAAGAGGTAACTGTAGCTTAACTTTTTTTTTTTTTTTCCCCTCTTTGAGGTTTCAAGCAGTGAAGGCTATCCTGCCTTCCTCACAATCCCATTCTCATAGGCTATTTTTGTACATAGCACAATTTTGTGTCTTTTGCTTGCAGATATGCTCCTTCTATCTGTAGCATCTTCAACTGTTATCATCTTCATATGCTGAATTTTTTTGTACGGTTGTCTTATCACATGCATGTCCTTGAAAGTAGGAATGGTCAACCCTTTAGAAGGGACGGTTAGACAGCTTTTGTTTCAAACATAGTGCAGACAGATTCGTTTTCACAAGCACCTTTTTTTTTTTTCCATGGATGGTGCTGGGGCAAGAGGGGGAAGATACAGGAAAGGGAGATCAAGGTGATTGATGCTGAAGAAGGTGGCATTAATGTTGCATCTTGATCTATTTCATAGTGTGTAAACAGGGTGAAATCAGATGTCAGTGAACATCAGAGATTAAAAAGAACTCTAGAATTCTCATGGTGGGTAAAAGAAGAGGGAATCTGTTGTGAAATTTTGTAATGGGAAGGTGGATGAACTTCAGGTTTTCCAAGCACAGGTGAAAGGCTGGCTCTGATCAGTGAACAGTCCCCGTATTAGCAGACTGTTTCAGGATTGACCATTACTTGTTGTGCTGTCTGGTGGGTCTAGAGGCAAGCTTCATGTCAGGCCAGAAGGCATAATTGTTAGCTCTGTGATAGCGCTTCTGTTTTGTGGTTCTTTGCTATTGACCATAAATGCATTCAGGAAATGTCTGACGTAATTGATTATAGCGATGGCAGGGCACCCATAAATGAAGGAGGAGAGAGTGACGAGGAAGAGGACTATGAAGATCCTGGCCTCAACAGAGCAATGCGCCTCTCAGTGCTACTGTTAGCTCGCGCGCTGAGCTGCGCTTCCAGCGCACACGCACTTTGAACGCTTTCATGAAAACCATTTCTGCCAGTGCGATCTCGCAGTTGAAGCATTTCTTTCCCTTGGCAGGGGAAGCCCACATAAAGGTGGATAACTGCTACTGGATGCTTTAGGTTTCTTTAGGGAATCCTTCTGAAATTCTGTAATAATCAGTTCCCAGTGAACTGGAACAATTTCCAAATCATGGATTATTCTACTGGGTAAACATCCTTGTGGGCTGTTCAGAGAAGTAGCAGCTCAGTTGAGGCAGACTCTGCTTCTCTGTGTTTCCTTAGCTTTATTTAGCATAAGCTTCAAGCCCCCTGTGTTTTACTGGAGATTTGGATTGGTATTATGTGTAGGTGCACTGCAGACCAAACCAAATGTGAAACTGTATAGTGTGATACCTGTCTACTTGAGATTCAGGAGCACACGTGGGATGTCATTCAAACTGAGGAGAATGCCATGGGGCAGAAAGTTTTGGACATTGGGAAGTTTTTAAGTGGCTTTTGAAACTATGCAGGCAGTTGTCAATCCAGGGGTACATTTGGAGTTCTGTTCCTAGCTCGTTTTGAACTTGTGAACAAATCCAAAAGCCATTACATGAGCATGGTAAGGCCTTGTAAACCCGTTACTTTGGCAGGCTTTGAGTTTACAGCTCTTCACCATCATGCCTCATCTTTATCAACCTTCCATGGTGTGTTAAGAAGGTGTAGGCAAACTGATTGCGTCCTCCAACAGCTTGAAGCAAAAGCTGTGTATTGCTTTTGTCGTGCCTAGTTTTTCTGTAATGGCAGATGTTTTAAATGTAACTGGTAATGTCTTTGAAAAATACTCATCTTATTGCTGTATTTATCTCACCAACTTGAACTGTTTTATGTGTTAATTTCACAGGAATCCCTAAGTCTCAAATGCTTCTTCTGAGACTGGCTTGTGCTTATGCACTTCTGCTGTGCTGTTATTAAAAATAGAAATCTCTGGTGTACTGTGCACTGAATATAGGACTGACAACAAATATACTGGACCTTCATATCAAAATTAAGGAGGTCCTGTAAGCTGTATGGTTTGGTGCATTTGTATTTCAATTTCTTTCTTTTTTTTTTTTTTTGTATAAATATACTCTTAAAGAATATGAGGATTCCAACGCTGGGTTTTGCACTTGCCTATTCAGTGATAAACAGTGGCTTGGTCTTTGACAGCTGCATGATAAAAGCTGTGGTATTTGCAGGAAAAGAATGAGGATGCTTGGCAGGGTAGGATGGTTTAATTTCTTCTCACTGCTTGCTGCTACTAGAATTCTGACTTTTTTTTTCCTCTTTATTGTTAGTGATTCTTTCCTTGTTTCACTTTCAAAAGTTAATCCAGCAGTGCCTCTGCTTTCCAGACTGTTTGCTGCTGGCCTTTAACAAGCCCTGTAAATGTTAAACTAGGTCGCAGAGTTTGTATACATTTTAACGAATGATGAAGCTATATATAAAGGAAGCTATAGAGCTGGTAAATGTTCCAGCATCAGCAAAGCTTTTTAAATTCTGTAAAGCCCAAAGAGAATGGCTCTAAAGGGACAAAAGGGACAGCCATTACAGAAACTTCCTTAGCTGAAGGGCAGTTGCCTTTTTAATAGAGATTCCCTATAATACCAGTTCTGCTGCTCGTTTCCCTCTTTTCCTGTAAAGCGATGGCTGATAAGCTTTGTGCACTAGAAGAAAACTGTGACACAGAATCATTTCTACCAGGTTTCATCTCTAGACCAGAACTGATGATCTGGTTTGCATTTGTTCCTTTCCCCTATCATTGGTTTTCTCCTTACTTCTACCTATATAAAACTTGTCGTACGGCTGATATGTAGTCCAAGATGCTAAGTGTCTTTTTTTTCCGTTTTAATGCTTAGTACATTTGGGTATTTGATTTCAAGGCTGACATTACATTTAATAAGTTCAATAATTCTCTAAAAAAGTGTACTTAATTGAACAGTTTCACGCTGCTGTTCAAACGTGGCTTTCTGTTCTCTCTGAAATGTAGCTGTGCTGCTGCTTAGCTTGTTCATTAAAGCTGTAATGTCCTGTGTGACAGCATCCAACACACTGTGACATTCCCAATGCTTAAGATTCATTTCAGTTTTGAGAGTGAAAATCTATCTGTAAATAACTGATTCTGATACCAACAAGACCTGAAGCGCTATAGTATTTCCAGCAGATGGTGGATAATAAGTGCATTGTTGATGGAATGCTGACGCCTCTTCCATGCTTTTCCTTCTCAGAGGGCTTAAGTAATCTTTTGAAATCACCTTGGGAATTTTAATCCATACTAAGCACAGTGTTTTTTCTTGGGTTATCAGAAAGAGGCAAACCATACAATGTTTCTTTGGCATAATTGCATCAGAGATCATGACATCTAGAGTGTATGTTGGCTCTTTCATGCCTGTAACAGCGACGTGCTGGTTTTCATTAGAAGGAAAATAAAGTGCTGTTTGTGTGGTTCCCTCTGCTCCCCCCCGCCCCAGCACAGCACTGGCTAGGTGTTCATTGGGGGATACAGTTCCCTAAGGCAAACAGGAAGATGCTTTTTTTTTTTTTTAGGTGAATGTGATTAATATTTTTTTCTGTAGTCACAATGTTTTGGTGGTCACTTCTGTCAAGGTGGCTAAAAAGAAGAGCTGCTTGTCTGTGTCGTATTTGTTTCCAGCCTANCCAGCCAACCATAAAAAAAAAAAAAAAAAAAAAAAAAAAAAAAAAAAAAGTGGGTTAAAACTTCTATTGCACTTTTTACCTAACACGATCATTTTAATACAAGCCATTGAAGTCACTAGAAAGGTTTTCCTGAGCACAAGTTCTCTGTTGCTGTACCCATCCAACTTTTCTGATCATCTTCAAGGACTCTCGGTTTAACAACGTAATGATTTTCTTCTTCCTTTTGGAAGACTGCATAGATTCTTACTCTTTGGTGATAATAAGCATATTTAATCAGAAACCAACCTCAATTCTCCTGAGAAAAATGTGAAATTGTCCTGAGAGGAATTTACATCTGATCTTGGAAAGAGGAATTCCTCCTTGGGCAATGTTGGTTTTCTGATGGAGCCCAAGAGATGTGAATTCTGTGGTCAAGTTTGTATGTATAATCAGACAGAAAATTGGAAGCCTTTTATAACTAAGATGCATGACTGTGGTATCTGACCTAAGTTTGATCCCTGGGCTGTGATCTGTATTGGACATTTTCTGTGCATGCTGTTTCAGTAGCTGCAACTTTTGATTTAGCAAACGTAACCCAGTGCATAGGGAAAAAACAAAATCTACCAAAAAACAACACACAAAACCAAAACAAACCCAGAAAGTAAAAACAACCAAACCAAAGCCCAAACAAATAATTTTGTAGCTCTTGATGTTATGTTTTCATTGGACTGTTGTGTTGCTTAGAGGATGGGCCACAAGGGAACAGCCAATTACTCTGTTTATCTGTCTAAAAGCCTTTTCGTTATAGAATGCTGATTAAGATTATATAGCTTCATATTGTTTCATGTTATTGATTTCAACCAAACCCAAGTCAATGGTCTCAGTAATTGACAATTACCTTTTTTCCCCTATGTTTCAGAAAATTGACATGTGCAACCTGAGGTGTTAAGTTTAATTTGAACTAGGTATCAGTGTGCCTGTTTAAGCTTTCACAAGAGCCATTAGGCTCCCCCCTTTTAATTTTACGCAGGCTATAAAGGCATCTCCATAGGGAGGCTGTGACTCTTTCAGCATAAGGGGAGAAAAGCAGGTCCCTACAGAAATAATGAGTATCTGTGGTAGGGCTTTTTTGTCAATCGGCGCCAAAAGGAGGAAATCAATGTTTTACCCATCATGGATGCTACAGTGAAGTTTGGGGCTATCGGCATGTACTAGTTTAGTATAATTCTGTTGGAAGGGGCCATCAAAAGGTAAGAGTCCAATTGTCTGATCACTTCAGGGCTAACCAAAACTTAAAGCGTGTTAGTGAGGGCATTGTCCAGATGCCTCTTGAACACTGACAGTCATGGGACATCAATCACCTCTGTAGGAAGCCTGTTCCAGTGTCTGACCACCCTCTCGCAATGCCATTTTTCCTAACGCTCGGCCTGAACTTTCCGCGCGTCCTGCCATCGGTCACCAGCACCAAGCCCAGCCTGGCCTTGTGAGCGGCGGCCAGGTCTACCCGCCGGCGACGGGCCGCAGCCGCGTTCCCGGGCGGGCGGGAG